>RXID01017502.1:0-21956 GCA_005019695.1 Trichopus zeylanicus subsp. travancoricus
TACAACTACTACTACTATTCCTACTGCTACTTCTGCTACTATTACTACTGCTACTGCTACTACAACAACTACTGCTATGCTTACCGCTGCTGCAACTACTACATCTACCACAACTACTATTACTGCCAATACTACAATTACTCTCATTCCTACTACTGCTACAACTGCTACTAGTATTACTGCTGCTACTATGACTGCGACAAATATTACTGCTACTGCTACTACCACTACACTTGCTACTGCTACTACAAGTACTACCACTACTACTGCTACTACAAGTAGTCCTACTTCTATGACTATTGCTACCACAACTACTTCTACTACTACTGCTACTACTTCTACTACAAATGCTACTACCACTATTGCTACTGCTATTGCTACTACATAACTATTGCCACTACTACTACTGCTACTGCTACTGCTACAACTACAACAACTACCACTGCAACTACTACTACTACTGCAGTTGCTAACACTACTACTAATACTACTACTACTACACTACTACTGCTACTACTACCCCAACTACTGCTACTATTGCTATTACTACTGCTAGTACTATTTGTACTACTCCTACACCTACAACTAGTCCTTCTACTTCTTTTACAACTACTATTGCTATGAATACTACTACTATAACAATAACTACTTCTACAACAACTGTTGCTGCTACTTCGATTGCTACTACTACTACTAATACTACTACGGCCTACTGCTACTACTATTACTACTACTTACACTACTAATACAACTGCTATTGCTAATACAACAACAACTACAACCACTACTACAATAACTACTACTGTTACTACTATTGCTTCTACTACTACTACTGCTACAACTGCTACTATTGCTACTACTGCTACTACTACTACTACTACTATACTATGACTACTACTAGTAGTACTACAACTAATGCGAGTACTGCTACTACTATTCCCTTAACTACAACTACTACTACTCATACTACTCCTTGAACTAATCCTACTGCTCCTGCTACAACTACTCCTACTTCTCCTCCTGCTACGACTTCTACTTCTACTACCACTACTACAACTGTAGCTAATATTCCTACTTTTGCTCATACAACAACAACAACTACTACTACTCACACTACTACTACAACAACTCCTAATCCTACTACTACAACTACTTCAACTACTACTACTACTATTATTACTACTGCTACTACGACCGCCACAACAACTATTGCCACAACTATTACCACTAGTACTACTCCTACTACTACTAATATTGCTACTACTACTGCTACTATTATCGCTACTGGTACAACCACTTTAACTACTACTGCTACTGCTACTACTACTGCCACTGCTACTGATGCTACTGCTACTACTACTGCTTTAACTACTACTACTACTACTACTTATGCAGCTTTTTCGCAACAACAACTACTACAACTATTGCTAATACTACTACTACTACTTCAACTGCTGCTACTACTATTATTGCCATAGCTACTACCACTTTTACCACTACTGCTGCTCCTAGTACTACTACTGTTACAACTACTGCTACTACTACTACTACTATTTGTACTATTGCTACTACTATTACTTCTGCTGCTGCTACTACTACTACTGCTGTTGCTGCTAACTACTGCTATTGCAACTACTATTACAACTAGTACTACCACTACTAGTACTACTGTTGCTACTTCTGCTACAACTACTACTTGTCCAACTACTACTACTTTCGCTACTACGGCTACTACTACTGCTACAACGGCCACTCATACTCCTACTACTACTACTCTTAATATTACTGATACTACCACTACTACTTCTACTACTACTACCACAACTACTTCTACAACTCCTACTTCTACAACTGTGGCTACTACTACTTCTACTACTATTGTTAATACTATTGCTACTAATAGTACCACTACCACTATTGCTGCTATTGCTACTGCTACTACTACTACTACAACTACAACAACTGCTATTACTACTAATACCACTGCTACCGCTACAAAAACTACCACCCTTACTACTACTAATTCTACTTCTACTACTTCTACTACTACTACTACTACTGTTGTTACTGCAACGACTACCACTATTTCTGCAACTCTAAGAAGCACTACCACTTCTGCAACTCTAAGAACCACTACTACTGCTGCAACAATGAGCACCACTACTACTTTTGCAACCATAAAACACTACTACTAATATAACTGCTACAGCTACAATTGCCACTTCTATTGCTACGATAATGATTTCTATTGCTACTACTACGATGCTTACTACTACTAATACTACTTCCACAACTACTAGTACTTCTACTGCTACTACTGCTACTACGACTACTACTACTACTACTACTACTACTACTACTACTACTACTACTACTACTACTACTACTACAACTCCACCTACAACTACAATAGCTACTACTACCACTACTACTATTGCTACAACTAGTACTACTCCTAGCACTTCTACTACTACTACTATTACTACTACTACTATTACAAATATTGCAACTACTATTGCTACTTCTACTAATGCTATTAGTACAACTACTCTTGCTACTAATACTACTACTACAACTTCTACTACTATCATCGCTGCTGTTGCTACCACTACTACTACTACTACTACCTCCCGTACAACCATAACAACAACTGCTACCACTACCACTACTGCTACTTCTCCTATTACTACTACTACTCCTACCACAGCAAGAACAACAACTATTGCTACTACTACACCTGCTACTACTACAAATATGGCTGTTGCTACTCCAAATACTATTAATACTGCGACTCCTCCTACTATTGCTGCTGCTACTAATACTACTACTACTACTACTACTACAACTCCGACTTCAACTAGTACTACAATTAGTACTTCTACTACTATTGCAACTACTGCTGCTACTACTGCTGCTACTACTACTACTACTATTGCTACAACAACTACTACTCCACCAACTACTATGACTAATACTGCATCTGCAACTACAACTACTTCTTCACCTACGACTACTACTTCCCCTACTACTACTACTTCTACTAGTAATACTACTACTACTACAATAGCTTTTCTGACTACTACTATCGCTATAACAGCTAATGCTAGCACTACCGTTGCTGCTAGTATGACTACTACTACTACTACGGCAACTATTACTACTACTACTACTTCTTCTTCTTCTACTACTGTTGCTATTGCTACCACAAATGTTGCTTGTACTACTGGTATGACTACCACTACTACTGCTACTTCAGCAAATGTTGATTCTACTGCTACTTCTACATGAACTACTGCTGCTACTGCTACTACTACTACTACGTCTTCTGCTACTTCTCCTACAACTACTACAACTACTGCTACTACTACAACTTCAACTACTAGTGCTACTTCTACTACTCTACTACTACTACTACTACTACTACTACTACTACTACTACTACTACTACTACTACTACTACTACTGCTACCACCACCACGACTACTACTACTAATTCTACTACCCCTACTTGTACTACTAAGAATAGTATTGCTGCTACTGCTACTACTACTACTACTACTATGACTACCATTACCACGACTAGTTCTAGAATTGCAACTACTGGTACTACTTCCACTAGTGCTGCTACTAAGACTCAAGCTTCCATTGCTACTATTGTTTCTACTACTACTACTCCTCAATTTACTGCTACTACTATTACTTCTGCTACTACTGCTACAACTTCTACTGCAACTACTACTATCACAACTGCTACCACTGCTACTACTACGATGACTATTGCTACAACTTCTACTATTACTACTTCTATTGCTACTGCTACTATTACATCTACTTCTATTACTACTACTTCTGTTGCTACTATTACTGCTACTCTTACTTCTACTTACGCTACTACTACTGCTACTTCTGCTAAAGATACTACTACTATGACTACTACAACTACTTCTCCTCCTCCTGCTCCTACTACTACTACTTCTCCTACTATGACTACTATTGCAACCACTACTACTGCTACAACAACTATTACTGCTACTACTACGACTATGACTAGTACTATTGCTACAAGTGCTACTACTATTGCTACATACTACTACTACAATGGTTGCTACAACTGCTGCTACTGCTACTGCTGCTGCTACAACTGCTACTACTTCTAAAACTACTTCGACTTCAACAACTAATACTACTATAGCTACTGCTACTAATATTACTTCTCCTGCCACTACTACTGCTACTAATGTTGCTGCTACAACAACAACAACTACACTTACTATTACTACTACTATTACAACAACTACTTCTATTGTTACTACTATTGCTACCATTACTACTACTATTACTACCACTATTTCTCCTACTATTACTACTGCTGCTACTACTAGTACTGCTACTACTACTACTACTACTACTACTACTACTACTACTACTACTACTACAACTACTACTACTATGACTACTACGACAACTACTCTTACTATTACTACTACTACTACTACAACTACTGACACTTCTACTACTATGACTACAACTTCTATTACTATTCTTGCTACTACTACTACTATGGCTACAACTACTACCACTACTACTACTGGTACTGCTACTACTGGTACTACACCTAATACTACTGCTGCTATTACTGCTGCTACTGCTACTACTACTGCTTATATTGCTACTACTATCAATGTCACTACTACTATTCCTGGTTCTACATCTACTTGTACGACTTTTGCTGTTACTATTTCCACTACGACCACTACTACTACTACTAAAATAACTGCTACTACTTCTTCTTGTACTACTACTACTACTGCTTCTGCTGCTGCTAATATTGCTGCTACAGCTACTATGGCTGCTACTGTGAATATGCTACTACTATGACTAATGCTACAACAACATCTACTGCTAATAATACTACTACTGCTGCTGCTGCTACTCCTATCGCTACTACTACTATAACCGCTACTACTACTACTACTATTACTTTTGCCACAACTATAGCGATTGATACTACTACTACAACTTCTACTACTGCAAGTACTACTTCAATTGCTACTATGACTATTACTACTACTGCTTCTACTACTACTATTGCTGCTACTACTGCAACTACTACTGCAGCTACTACTACTACTACTACTTTGACTATTACTACTGCTGCTGCTGCTACTGCTACTACTACTGCTATTGCTACTATTGCTATTGCTCCTGTTACTACTACTACTACTCTTGCTGCTACTTCTACTACTACTTTTGCAACTACTGCTACTACTAGCGCAACAACAACTACTCCAACTACTACAACTACTTCTACTACTACTGCTACTACTACTACAGCTACCACAACTGCTGCTACTATTACTACAACTACTATTACTATTGCTTTTGTTACCACACAACTGCTGCTGCTGCTATTACAACTACAACTACTACTTGTGCGGGCACTACTACGACGACTACAACAACTACTACAACTACTACTAGTACTACTGCTACAATAAGTACTACTACTATTACTACTATTACTGCTAGTACTGCTACTCCTGTTGCTTCTATTGTCACTACATCTACTACTACCACTACTACTACTACTTCTACAACTAGAATTGTAACTACTGCTGCTGCTACTACTACAACAACTACTACTAGTACAACAGGAACTACTCCTACTACTACTACTACTACTACTGTTCCTACTACTACTAAGGCTACTTCCACTACTATTACAACTACTACGACTACTGATTCTACTATTACTGCTGCTACTACTACTGCTGTTGCTACTGCTACTGCTACTACTACCGCTGTTGCAACTCCTACTACCACTACTACTACTCCTACTACTGCTGCTACAACCGCTACTACCGCTACAACAACTGTTGCTACAACTATAGCTATTTCTGCTACTGCTGCTACAACTATAGCTACTTCTGCTATTCCTAATGCTGCTACAACTATAGCTACCTCTGCTACTACTTTCACTACTGCTACTGCCTCTTTCGCTACTACTACTATAACTACTTATACTACTAATTCTGCTACCGCTTTAGCTGCTAGTTATGCTACTTCTACTACTACTACTACTATGACTACTAATACAACTACAACTACTACTACTAGTACTACAACTACCACGACTACTATAACTACTACTACTGCTACTAAAAATATTGCTCCTGCTACTACTGTACGGGTACTACCACTAATACCACAACCGCTACTACTATAATGGCTATTGCTACGACTACCGCTACTACTACCACTACTAGTACTTTTATTTCTTCGACTACTATTACAACAACAACAACAACTATTACTACTATTGCTACTACAACTACTATTACTACTACTACAACAACAACTACTACTACTATTACTACAACTCCTAATCCTACTATTGCTACTCCTACTGTTGCTACCGCAACTTCAACTTCTACTATGACTACTGCGACTACTAGTGCTACTAGTGCTAGTAATGCTACTGCTACTGCTACTCCTGCAACTTCTATTGCTGCTACTACTTTAGCAGCCACTACTATTGTGCCTACTACTACTACGGCCACTACTTTTGTGGGTACTACTACTGCTTCTACTAATAATGCTATCTCTATTATTCCATCTGCTACAACTACTACTACTTTAACTATTTCTACCACAACTAATGATACTTCTATTGCTACTACAACTACTGCAACTACTGCTATAGCTACAACTGCTACCGCAACTATGGCTGCAGCTACTGCTCCAACTGCTACTACAACTATAGCTACAGCGACCACAACTACTACAACTGCTACAACTACCACAACTAATATTCCTACTACTTTTACTACATCTATACCAACAACAACAACTACTGCTACATCTACTACTACTACTACTACTACTACTACTATTGCTACTACTACCGCTACCACTTCTACTTTTACTACTACTTCTACTGCTACTGCTACTGCTACAACAACTACTCCTATAGCTTCTCCTACTACTACAACTACTGATACCACCACTGCTACATCTACTACTGCTCCAACTTCTACTACTACAATTACTGCTACTATTGCTACTGCTATTGCTACTATTAATACTACTACTACTACCACTACTACTTCTACTGCTACTACTACTGCTACCACTACTCCTCTACAACTACAACTACTAACACTGCTACGGCTACAATTACTAATACTGCTACTACAACGAGTACTACTATGGCTACTTCTGGTACTACTCTTGCAACTACTACGATTTCCACTGCTCCTCCGCCAACTACTAATCTTACAACTACTACTACTGCTACTACTACGACTACTCCTGTTGCTGCTGCTACTACTTCTACTACTACTGCTACTGCTACAACTACCCCAATGGCTACTACCATTGCAACGTCTACTACTACTACTACTGCAACGACTAATACTACTAATATTGCTACTACTACTTGTGCTACTGCTACTACTGTGACTAGTACTAGTACAACGACAACTACTAATACAACTACTGCTACGACTACATTTGCTACTCTTGCTACTACTACTACAACAACAACAACTACTGCTAGTACTACTACTACAACTACTACTACCAAGACTACTACAACAACAACAACAACTACTACTGCTACAAAAACTACTATAGCTACTACTATTACTATTACCACTACCCCTACTGCCATTGCTACTACTACTACTACTTCCGCAACTAATACTACTACCACAACAACTGCTACTACTATTGTTGCTTCTTCTACTACTACTATTACTTCCACTACTATGACTACAATAACTACAACTACTATTGCCGCAACTACAACAAATACTAGTACAACTGTGACTACTACTGCTACTTCTGTTACTACTACTACTCTTGTCGTTGCTACTACAACTGTGACTATTACCACTAGTACTACTGCTACTGGTACTACTACCACTGGTACTATTGCTACAACTACTACTTCTACTATGACTACCACTATGGCTAGTTCTACTTCTACTATTTCTCATACTACTACCACTACTACTACAAGTACTGCTACCCCAACTACTACTACTGTAAGTACACAAACTACTACTGCTACAATTACTACTCCTACTACTACTGCTACTACTGCGACCACTAGTACTAATTCTACTAATGCTACTGCTACTACTACTTGTGCTACTACTACTTCTACAACTACATCTGCTACTGCTACTACTACTGCTACGACTACTACTATGGTTACTACTGCTACTACTAATTCTCGTACAACTACCACAACTGCTACTACTACTACTACTGCTATTTCTCATTCCACTTGAAATAGTATAACTACAACTGTAGCTACTACTGCTACTACAACTACTGCCACTACTACAATTACTATTATTACTAGTAATACTACCATACAACTACTGCTACTACTGCTCTTACTACTACTAATATTACCACTACAACAACTACAACTGTTAGTACAACTGCTCCTACAACTACCACTACTACTGCTGTTGCGGCTGCTAGTACTCCTATTATTACTCCTATTGCTAGCACTACTACTACTAGTTCTACTACTGCTAGTACTACTGCTACCGCTATTGTTGCTGCTACTACCGCTGCTATTGCTACTACCACTGCTACTGATGCCACTACTATTGCTACAAATACTGCTACTACTTCTGCTATTGCAATTATTACAAATGCTACAACGGATGCTATAACTACTGCTACTACTCCTTCTACTACTACTGGTACTACTACTATTGCCCCGACTACTACTCGTCCTCCTACTACTTCTACTCCTACTACTACTCCTCCTCCTCCTACTACTAATACTACTACTAATACTACTATTGCCCCGAATACTACTCGTACTACTACTACAGCTAATACACACTGCAGTTGCTACTACGACTACTACTCCTACTCCTACTGCTACTATTGCTATTGCAACTATCACGACTACTGCTACTACTACTACTACAAGTACTATGACTACTACCGCTACTGCTACTGCTGCTGCTACTACTACTGCTGCTTCAACTATTACTGCTACAACTACTACTATAGCAAATACTACTACTACTGCTACTACAACTGCAACTGCTACTGCTACAAGTACTGTTCGTACTACTACTTCTCCTGCTACTACTATTGCTAATGCAACTACTATTGCAACTACTACTGCTAGCACTACTACTACTACTACTACAACTACTGCTCTTATTGCTTCTAGTAACACTAGTAGTACTGCTACAAATACTGATACTACTACTATAGCCAGTACTACTAGAAATACTACTGTTGCAACTACTACTACTATTAACACTACTGCTTCTACTACACCAACTATTACTACTACAACTGTGACTATTACTACTAGCAGTACTACTACTACTACTACTACCACCACTACGACTACTGCTATGACTACTACTGCAACTATTACATCGACTACGGCTACGACTACTTCTACTACTTCTCCTACTACTACCACTACTACCACTACTACCACAACTACTGCTCCTTCTACTACTACTACTAATACTACAACGACTACTACTATTGCTATTGCTACTGTTACTAGTTTGATTACTTCTGCTACTATAGTGACTAGTTGTACTAATTCTACTACTACCACTACTACCGCTATTGCTGCAACTACTACTACGACTACCACTATTGTTACTCTACTATAGCAAATTTTCCTACTACTACAACAACTACTACCACTACTACTACTACTACTACTAATACTGCTACTACTGCTACTATTACTAAAATTGCTACTACTGCAACTGCTACCACTACTGCTCCTACTACTTTTGGTGTTGCCTTTTCTACTGCAACTACTACTACTGTTGCTACTGCTACTACTACTGCTACTGTGAATAACACCACTACTACTGCCCTAACTACTTCTACTACTGCTACTGCTACTACACTACTATAACTACAACTACGATAACTACTGCTACTACTACTACTACAACTACCACTTCTACTACAATTGCTACAACTACTACTACTTCTACCCCTACTATTATTGTTATTACGACTACTCTTACCACCACCACTACTACTATTAGCACTACTGCTCCTTCTACTACTACAACTACTGCTACTATTACTACAACAACTACTGCTACTATTACTACAACAACTACTGCTATTACTTGTATAACTATTGCTACTGCTACAACAATAACTATTTCTGCTACTACAACTGCTACTATTGCGACTACCAAATTTCTACTACTACAACTACTACTGCTATTACTACTGCAACTACTATTGCTTCTACTTCTGCTACCACTACTAGTATAACCCCCAATATTGCTACTACTACTGTTGCAGCTAATACTACTACTAAAGCTAGAATAACTGCTGCTACTACTTCAACTGCTACTGCTACTACAACTGCTACTACAACTACTGCTACTGCTACAACGGGTACTATTACATCTACTAATACTAGTACTAGTACTACTCCACCCACTACAGCGACAATAACAACAACTGCTGCTGCTACTACTACTCCTCCTACTGCTATTACAACTGTTAGAGCTACCAATAGTCCAATTACTTTTGCTATTGCTACTACAAATACTACCACTACTACTAACTACTGCAACTGTAGTACTGCTGCTGCTACGACTACTACTCCTACTACTTTCGCTGCTACTATTACTACTTCTACTATGAATACCGTTGCTACTACTACTATTCTTGCAACTACTACTACGACTGCTAATACCAGTACTACTGCTACAATTACAGCTACTGCTGCAATTGCTACTACATAACTATAACTACTACTATCATAACTACTGCTATTGCTACTAATACTACTACAACTACTACTCCTACTACTACTACTACTACTACTACTACTACTACTACTACTACTACTACTACTACTACTACTACTACTACTACTACGGTTATTGCTACTATGACTACTCTTACCAGAACCACTACAAGTATTAGGACTACGGCTGCAACTATTACTACAACTACAACTGCTACTACTACTACAACTTGTTTAACTACTTCTACTGCTAGAACAACAACAACTACTGCTGCTACAACAACTACTACAGCTACTACTATAATTGCTACTACTATTGCTACTACTGCTACAACTATTGCTACTAATACTGGTATAGCTACCAATACTGCTACTACTAATACCACTGTTACTACTACTACTACTGCTTATACTACTCCCAATGCTACTATGACTACTACTACTACTGCCACTACTACAACTAATACTATTTCTACTGCTACTACAACTACTACTTCCACTACTACTACTCCGACTGCTACCATTGCTACTGCGACTACTGCTACTACTGCTACAATTACAACTACTACTACTAGTGCTAGCCCCATTGCTACTCCTCCTCCTCCTACTACTACTTCTGCTATTACTATTACCACTAGTACTATTGCTACAACTACTACTGCTACTGCTACTACTACTCCTATTGCTACTACTGCTACTACAACTACTGCCACTACTACTACTATAACTATTATTACAGGTACTACTACTAGTACAAGTACTGTTCCTCCTACTATGACTACTACTACTACTACTACTACTACTACTACTTCTACTATTACTACTACTACTACTACTACTACTACTACTACTACAACTACTACTACTACTACTACTACTACTACTACTATGACTGCTACTGCTCCAGCTACAAGTACCCCTATTGCTTCTATTGCTACTACAAGTACTTCTACTTCTAGTACTACTACTACTACCGCTACTGCTATTACTAATGCTAATAATAGTGTTAGTATTGCTACGACTGTTGCTGCTGCTACTAGTACTCGTACTACAACTGTTGTTACTGCTACTACTACTAATACTGCTGCAACTACTTAAACTACTACTACTGCGACTATTACTACTACTACAACTACTACTATTATTACTACTACTACAACAACTACTACAACTACTACTAATATAATGACTACTACTAAAACTACAACTTCTTCTACTACTACAACTACTACTATTGCTGCTACCATTGCTCCCACTACTACTACTGCTGCTGCTACTACTATGGGTACTACTACTACTACTACAACTACCACTAATACTACTACTACTACTACTACTCTAGCTGCCATTGGTACTACTACTAATACTTCTTCTACTACTATTGCTGCTGCTATAGCTTCTACGACTACAACTGCTGGTACTATGACTCCTACTACTACAAACACTTCTACCATTACTATTATTGCTACTGTTATGACTACTACTATTACTAGACTACTACTACTACTACTACTACCACTGCTACTACTGCTACTACTACTACTACCACCGACCGCTATGAGTATAACTACTGCAACTAGTACTACTACTACTACTACTGCAACTACTACCACTACAACTACTACTATTGTGACCATAACTGCTACTACGACTGGCTCTGCTATGCTACTACTACTAATACTACTACTACGACTTCTACCACTACTATTATTGCTATGACTACTACTTCTGCTGCTGCTACTCCTGTTGTAATTTCTACTGCTGCTACTGCTACTACTACTACTACTACTACCATTTTCGCTAATACAAGTATAACTGCAGCTACTGCTACTACTCTTACAACTACTACTGCCACTACTACTACTATGACTGCTACGATTACCAATACTACTACTACTACTACTATTGCTACAACTAGTACTACTACAAGAACAACCACTACTAAAACTATAACTACTACACCGACTGCTATTGCTACTATTTCTGCTGCTACTGCTTCTACTACTACTTCTACTACTACTACTTCTACTACTCCTACTACTACTGCACCTACTATTACATATGCTACTACTACTACCACTACTATTACTTCTAGTACTACTTCCACAATCGCTAGTACTGCTACTACTGCTACTACTACTATTACTACCAATACTCGTACTACTACTGCTGCTGCATTTACTATTACTAATACTACATCTACTACTATTACTACTACAACAACTACTACTACAGGTAGTACTACTTCTACTAATTCTCCTACTACTACTACTGCTGCCATAACTATAATTGCAACAACTACTTCCACATCAACTAGTACAACTAGCACTACTACTATTACTACTACTATTGCTACTACTGCTACTACTACTACTAAGATTATTACTAGTACGATTGTTGCCACTACTGCTGCTACTTCTACTAATTCTCCTACTACTACTACTACTTCTACAAATATTGCTACTACTACAGCTTCTACTACAACCACTACTGCTGCTACTACGACTACTGCTACAATTAAACTTCTCGTACTATTACTATTTCTTCTATGACTACTACTACTACTATAGCTACTACAACTACTTCTACTACGGCTACTACCTCTACAACTACCACTGTTACTACTATAACTACTACTGTTGATACACTACTACAACTACAAATACTACTTGTACAACAACTTCTACTGTTACTACTACTGCTAGTGTCAGTACTAGTGTTATTAATACAACAACTACTACTAATTCTACTAAAGCTACTACTCCTGCTGCTACAACTGCTACTATTGCTACTACTACTGTGACTATAACTACTACTAAAACAACCACAACTGGGGTTACTACGAATACTGCTACCACTACTACTAGTACTACAATAAATACTACTACTACTCCAACTATTCCTACTACCAATGCTACTACTACGACTACTAGTACTACTATTGCCACGAATAATAGATCTACTGCTTCTTCTAGTACTACGAATTCTACTGCTATTACTACAATAGATACTTCTGCTACTACTATTGTTGTTGCTGCTACTACTACTACTACTATTGTGCTAATGCCACTAGTACTACTTCTACTAGCACTACAACAACTACTACTTCTACTGTTGCTGCCACAACTACTGCTACTGCTACAACAACTACTTCTGCGATAACTACTGATGCTACTACTACTACTAATACTAATACTAAAATTACTACTACAGCTACTATTTCTACTAAATCTAATACTGCTATGTCAGCTACTACTACAACTACAACTAGCACTTCTACTGCTGCTACTTCGACAAATACTGTCGCTGCTACTGCTTCTACTGCTAATACTACTGCCGCTGCAATTGCTACTATTGTTAATACTAGTGCTACTCCACATGCAACTACAACTACAACAACTGCACCTACTATTATTGCTGCTATTGCTGTTGCTACTACTATTACTACTCCGGCTAGTGCTACTACCACTACTACTATTACTACTCCGGCTAGTGCTACTACCACTACTACTATTACTTCACATGCTACAATAACTACTTCTACTGCTATAGCTACTACTATCGCTCCCACTACTGCTACTGCCACTACTGTTACTACCACTATTGTTATTATTGTTGCTACTAATACTACTACTATTATTGCTACTGCTACAAATGTTACTATTAGTACTAGTACTCCTCCTACTACTACTATTACTACTACTACTTCTACTACTACTACTACTATGACCACAACTACAACTACTACTACCACAACTACCACCACCACCACCACTACTACTACTATTTTTACTAATACTACTATTGCTATTGCTGCTACTACTAACGCAACCACTACTAATACTACTTTTACTAATACTACTATTGCTACAACAGCTACTACTGATACAACAACAACAACTACTACTAATACTACCACAACCACTACTACTACTACTGCTACCACTACTACTACTACCACCACTACTACTACTACTACTATTGTTGCTGTCGCTGCTGCTGCTGCTACAACAACTACTACAACTATTACTTAACATACTACAACTACTACAGCTACTACTACCGCTACCACTATTGCTACTACTACTAGTACTACTACTTCTACTGTTGTTATTGCTGCTGCTACTACTACTACTGTTACTGCTGCTGCTACTACTGTTACTACTAGTATTACAACTCCAACAACTACTACTACTACAACAACAACAACAACTACTACTACAACTACTACTAGTACTATTGATACTACTACTACTACCACCACCACCACTACAACTACTGCCACTACTACTACAACTGCCACTACGACTACTACTACTACTACTACTACTACTACTACCACCACCACTACTACTGCTACTACTACTACTACTACTACTACTACTACTACTACTACTACTACTACTACTACTACTATTGCTACTGCAACTATGACAATTGTTACAACAGCTGCTTTTTCTTCTACTACTATTTCAATTACTACTACTATCGCTGCTACAGCTACTACCGCTATTGCTATAACTACTACTGCTACTACTACTACTACTGCTGCACCTACTATTACTATTACAACTACCACTGCAACTACTACTGCTGCTGCTATCGCTACTTCTACTACTACTACAATGGCTACTCAAGCCACTACTGCTACTACTACTCTTACTACTGCTACTATTGCTCCTACTTCTACTACTACGACAACTAAGTTAACTACTACTACTGCTACTATACCTATTGTTGCTGCTGTTGTGACTGCTACTACTGCTACATCTACTGCTATTTTTGCTGCTACTGCTCTTACTTCTATAACTACATCTCCTACTACTACTACTAGTACTACTACTGCTACTACTACTAATACTTCTATTATTATAGCTACTTGTGATATTGTTATTATTATAACTAATACCGCTGCTACTACTGCTACTACTGCTACTCCTACTACTACTCCAACTAATACTACTCCTGCAACTATTGCTACTACTACTACTACTACTACTACTTCTGCTGCTGCTGTTGTTGCTACTCCTACTACTACTACCACTCCAACAAATGCAACTAGAACTACAACTACGATTGCTACTGCAACTGCTATTGATGCTGCTGTTGCTACTACATCTGTAACTACTTTTGCTACTCCGAAAACTATTGCTATTACTACAGCTACTACTACTACTACTTGTACTGCTGCTACTACTTTTGATTCTTCTGCTATAACTATTGTTGCTACTTCTACTACTACTACTATTGCTATAGCCACTACCACTATTACAACTACTACTATAGCTACTTCTGCTACTGCTACTACTATTACTAATACTACTGCTACTACCGCTACTACTGCTGTTGCTACAACTGCTACTACTAGTACTACTACTACTTCTCCTGCAGCTACTACTACTACTATTACCGCTACTACTATTACTACTACTGCTACTACTATTGCTATTGCCATGACTATGGCGAGTACTAATGCTGCAACAACTACAATTACTACTACTGCTACTCCCACTATTACTACAACTACAACTACTACTACTATTGCTACTACTACTACAACTACTGCTACTGTGATTGTAGTTTTTGCTACTACTACTACAACTACTGCTGCTGCGGTTGTAGTTTTTGCTACTACTACTACAACTACTGCTGCTGCGGTTGTAGTTTTTGCTACTACTACTACAACTACTACAACTTCTCCTCTAGCTAGTACATTTGCTACTACTACTGCTTCTACTACTACTACTACTACACCATCCACTTCCACTTATATAATAACTACTACTTCTACTGCTACAACTATTACTACTGCTACTACTATGACTACTACCACTACTACTACTGGTGCTACTGCTGCTACTACTACTACTACTACTACTACTTCTACTACTACCACTATTACTATGGCTACTACCATTAAAATAATGACAATAACTACAACCATAATTTTTACACCAACTACTTCTGCTACTAGTGCTATTGATGCTGCTCCTACTACTTCTGATTCTACTACTACAGCTATAACTACTACTGGTACTGCTACTTCTCGTACTACTACCACAACTGCTACTACTACTGGCAGTACTACTAATGCTACTACTGCTACTATTACTATGAATACTAGAACAACAACAATGACTACTACAACTATAGCTACTTTATCTACTATTGCCCCTACTACTACTACAACTACTGTAAAAACTACTATAGTTGCTAGTGCTATTGCTACTACAGCTACTGCTTCTACTACAACTATTGCTTGTACTACTACTCCTACTGCTACTCCTACCACCGCTACTTCTATTACCACTACTTTTATTGCTACTATTACTACTACTACTACAATTACTATTGCTATTGCTGCTACTACAACTACTACTACTCCCACTACTACATTTTTTACTACTATAACTTTTGCTACTACCATTGCTACTACCACTACTGTGACTACAACTACTACTATTACTACTACAACTACTACTACTACTACCCCAATTGCAAAAACTACTACTAGTACTACAATAACTACAACAATAACTACTATTGCTACTACTACTACTATTGCTACTGTTGCTACTACCACTACAAAAAGTAATGCAACTACTGCTACAACTACTACTACAAATGCTACAACGACTATTGCTATTGCTGCTACCACTACTACTACCATTACTACTTCAACAATAATAATAACAACAACAACTACTAGTAGTACAACAACTACCAATACTACTATGACTATTACAGCTACTACTACTCCTCCTACTACTTCTATTGCTACTACTACTACTATTATTGCTACTACTACTGCTATTGGTACTACTTCTACTACACCTACCAGTACTACTACTACAACAACTACTATAACTATTACTATATCTACTACTATTGCTACTACTGCCATTGCTATGACAACTACTGCTCCACCTACTAATACTACTACTACTGCTACTGCTACTAGTACTACTACAACTCCTGCTACAGCTACAACTACTATTATTTTTACTAATGATATTCTTGCTACTATTGCTACTATAGCTACTTCTTTAACTTCTATTGCAACTGGTACCCCATCTAATACTATTAGAAATACTTCTCCAGCTATTATTACTACTATACTACTCTAATTATTACTACTATTATTACTGAAACAACTATAGCTTTTGCTATAACTATAGCTACTCCAACTTCTACTACTACAACAACCTCAACTATAGTAGAAGAAGTACTAATAGTGATTATTGTAGTAGTAGCTGTAGTAAAAGAAGTAGTAGCCATAGTAGTAGTAGTAATAGTGGTAGTAGGAGTAGCTATAGTATTAGTATTGGTTGTAGTAGTAGTAATAGTAGTAGTAGCAATATTAGTAGTAGTAGTAGTAGTAGTAGGACTAGTAGTAATAGTAATATTAGTAGTAGTAGTAGTAGCAGCAGCAGCAGTAGTACTAGTATTAGTAGCAGTTGTAGTAGTTTTAGTAATAGCAGTAGTAGCAATGGTTGTAGTAGTAGTTGTTGTTGTTATTGTTATTGTTGTTGTTGTTGTTGTTGTAGTAGTAGTAGTAGTAGTAGTAGTAGTAGTAGTAGTAGTAGTAGTGTAGTAGTAATAGTTCTAGTAGTAGAAGTAGTAGTAGTAGAAGTAGTAGCAACAATAGTAGTAGTAGTAGCATTACAAGTAGTAATAGTAGTAGTAATAGTAGTAGTGGAATAGTATCTGTATTAATAGTAGTTAATGTTGTTCTTCTATTTGTAGGCGCAGTAGTAGTAATAGTAGCAGTGGTATTAATAGTAGTACTAGCAGGAGTAGTAGTAGTAGTACTAGTAGTAATAGGGGTAGGAGTGGTGTTAGTATTAGTAACAGCAGTAGTACTATTTGTAGCAGCAGCTGTAGTTGTAGTAGTAATAGTGGTAGGACTAGTATTAGTAGGAGTAGTAGTAGTTTTAGCAGTAATAGTAGGGGTAGTAGTAGAAGCAACAACAGCGATAGTAGTAGAAGTAGTGCTTGCAGTAGTAGGATTAGTTACAAAATTAGTAGTTGGCATAGAAGTAGGAGTAGGAGTTGGAGTAGGAGTAGTAGTAGTTATAGTAGTTGCAGTAGTAGCAGTTATAGTAGTAGCAGTAGTAGTCATTGCAATAGTTGGAGGAGTAGTACTACTTATAGGAGCAGTAGTTGTAGAAGTGGAAGTAGTACTGAAAAAGCAGCAGCTACATTATTTGTAGTAGTAGTAATAGTAGTAGTAGTCTAGGAGTAGTTGTAGTAGCAGTAGTGATAGCTACAGTGACAATAATAGTAGCAGTAGTAGAAGTAGTTATAATAGCAGTGATAATAATAGTAGTAGCAGTAGCAATAGCAATAGTAGAAGCAGTAGCAGCTGCAGTAGCATTAGTAGTGGCAGTAGGAGTAGTAGTAGTAGCATGAGTAGCACTAGTAGCAGTTATAGTAGTAGCCATAGCAGAAGTAGTAGTAGTACCAGTATTCACAGTAGTAGCAGTAGTTGTAGCAGTTGTTGTAAGAGAAGCAGTAATACTAGTAGTAGTTGTAGAAGAAGTAGTAGTGGTCATTGAAGTAGTAGTAGTAATAGTAGTTGCAAGAGCAGCAGCAGTAGTAGTTATTGTAAGAGTAGCAGTAGTAGTGGCAGCAGTCGTAGCAACTATAGTTGTAGTAGCACTAGTAGTTGCAGCAACCATAGCAGAAGCAGCAGCAGCAGCAGTAGTAGCTGTAGTAGTAGTAATAGTAGTAGTAGTAGTCATTCATGTAGTTGTAGTCGTTGTAGTAGTAGAAGTAGTAGGAGTAGGAGTATCCATACCAATAGTTGTAGTAATAGTAGCAGTATCAGTATTAGTAGTAATAGTAGTAGTAGTGTAGCAGCAGCAGCTACAGTACTAGTAGTTGTTATAATAGCAGAATCAATTGTAGTAGTAGTGGTAGTTGTTGTAATAGTAGTAATAGCAGTAGTAGCAGTCATAGTAGTGGTAGCAGTAGCAGTAGTAGTTATAGTAGTTATCATCATTGTAGCAGGAGCAATACTAGTAGCAGAAGCAGTAGTTGTACTAGTAGTAGCAGTACTAGTAGCAGAAGTAGTAGTTGTACTAGTAGTTGTAGTACTAGTAGCAGAAGTAGTTATATTAGGAAAAGAAGTAGTAGTAGCTGCAGAAGTAGCAGTAGTAGCAGTAGTTACAGTAGTAGTAGCAGAAGTAGAAGTAGTAGTAGTTGCAGCAGAAGCAGCAGTAGTAGCAGTTGTAGCTGTAGTAGCTGTAGCAGCATTATAAGTAGAAGTAGTATTCGTTAGGGTAGTAGTTGTAGTAGTAGTAGCAATAGAAGTAGGAGTGGAAGTAGTTGCGCTAGTAGCAATAGTAGTAGTAACAGATGTAGCAATTACTGTAGCAGTAGGTGTAGTAGTTGTAGCAGTAGTTGTAATAGTAGTAGCTGTAGTAATACTAGTAGCAGTAGTAGAGGTAGTAGTAGTAGTAGAAGACGTAGTGGTAGTATAGTAGTAGTAGGAGTAGTAGTCACAGTAGTAGTAACAGTAGTACGAGTAGTAGTTGTACTTGTAGAAGTTGTGGTAGGAGTAGTAGTAGTAGAAGTGGTAGCACTAGCAATATTAGTAGCCATAGTAATAGCAGTAGTAGTAGTGGTAGTTGTTGCAATAGTATTCGTATTAGTAATAATAATAGTTGTAGTAGTAGTAGCAGTAGCAATAGTATTGGTATTAGTAATAGTAGTAGTTGTAGTAGTTGTAGCAGCAGCAGCAGCAGTAGTAGTGGTAGTAGTAGTTGCAGTAGCAGTAGTAGTTGCAGGAGTAGTAGTAGTTGCTGCAGTAGTACTTGTAGTAGTAGTAGTAGTAGTAGTAGTAGTAGTACAAGTAGTAGCAGTATTGGTGGTGGTGGTAGTAGTAGTAGTAGTAGTATTAGTAGTACAAGTATTAGTAGTAGTAGTATTTGTAGTAGTAGTAATAGTAGTAGTAGTATTAGAAGTAGTATTAGTAGTAGTAGTAGTAGTAGTAGTAGTAGTAGTATTAGTTGTAGTTGTTGTTGTTGTTGTTGTAGTTGTTGCAGTAATAGTACTAGTAGTTGCCGTAGTGGCAGTAGTAACAGTAGTAGTTGCTGTAGTGGCAGCAATGGCAATAGTTGTTGCTGCAATAGTCATAGTAGTAGTAGTAGCCGGAGAAGTAGTTGTAGTAGTAGTAGCTTTGGTGGTGGAAGCAGCAGCGGAAGTAGTGGTAGTAGTAGTAGTAGCAGTAGTAAACGTAGAGGTAATAGTAGTACTACTAGTAGGAGTAGTAGTAGTAGAAACAGTACTTATAGTAGTAGTAGTAGTAATAGTTGTAGAAGTAGGACTAGTAGTACTAGCAGTAGTAGTAGTCGTTGTCATCGGAAAAGTAGTTGTATTAGTGGTAGTAATAGTTGTCATAGGAGTGGTAGTAGTTGCAGTAGAAGTAGTAGTAGTGGTTGTAGCAGTAGTAGTAGTATTAGTAGTACTAACAGTAGTAATTATACGAGTAGTGTGGTAGTAGTAGGAGTAGGAGTAGTAGTAGTACTAGTCATAGTAGTCGAAGAAGCGGGAGTTATTGTAGTCGCGGTAATAGTAATAGAAATGGCAATAGTAGTGGTAGTAGTAGTAGTGATAGTAGTAGTTGTAGTAGTAATAGTTGTAATTGAAGTAGTAGTAGTTGTAGTTACAGTAGTAGTACTAGTAGCAGTAGTAGTAGAATTAGTAGTATTAGTAGTAGTAGTAACAATTGCAGTAGTAGTAATAGTAGTAGTTGTTATTGTTGTAGAAGTTGTAGTAGTGGTAGTAGTAGTAGTAATAGTAGTAGTGGTAATTGTAGTGGTGGAAGTAGCAGTAGTACTGCAAGTAGTAGTAGTAGTAGTATTAGTATTAGTAGTAGTAGCAGTTGCAGCAGTAGTAGCAGTTGTAGTAGTAGCAGATGCAGTAGTAGTAGTACTTGTAGTAGTAGCTGAAAAAGTTATTGTTGTTGTCGCAATAGTAGTAATTGTAATACTCATAGTAGTAGTAGTTGTGGTCATTGTAGTAGTAGTAGTAGTAGTAGTTACAAGTGCAACAACAGTAATAGTAGTTGTAGTGCTAGTAGTATTAGCGGGAGTCATAGCAACTGTAGTTTTAGTAGCAGAAGTAGTAGCGGCAACAACAGCAGAAGTAGTAGTGTTGTAGAAGTAGT
>RXID01017505.1:0-10980 GCA_005019695.1 Trichopus zeylanicus subsp. travancoricus
CTACTACTGCTTCTAATACTACAACTGCTTCTACAGCTCCCACTGCTAGAATGACAACTACTACCACTAATATTACTACTGTGCTACTATCACTTCTGCTACTAGTACCACGACTACTACTACCGCTACTACTATTACCACTTCAATGGCTACTACTGCTGCTACTGTTGTAGCGGCTCCTACTACTACTGCTACTGCTGATGCTGCTTCTACTACTATTACGAGCACTACTTCTGTTCTTATTACTGCTGCCACAACTGCTATGACTGCTATTGCAACTACTACTACGGCTACAAGTGCTGCTTCTACTTCTAATACTACTACAACAACTACTGCTACTACTACTACTACTACCACTGCAACTGTTACTATTTCTACTGCTACTATTGCTACTGTTACTACTACTTCTGCCGCTACTACTACTACAACTACTACTGCTACTATTACTATTGTTGATACTGCTACTACAGTTGCTGCAGATGTTGCTGCTACGACTTCGAGTGCAGCTACTACTTCTAATACTGCTACAACAACAACTGCTGCTACGGCTGCTTTCGCAACTACTACTATGGCTACGAGTGCTGCTACTACTTCTAATACTACTACTACTACTACTACTACTACTACTTCTACTACAACTACTAGTACTTCTACTACTATTACTACTACTACTGCTACTATTACTACTATTTCTACTGTTACTACTACTGCTACTGCTACTATTACTATTACTACTGTGCCTACCATTACTACTACTACTAATACTATTTCTACAGTTACCACTACTTCTGCTACTTCTACCAATGCTACTACTACTGCTACTACAATAACTACTACAACAACTTTCACTGTTGCTGCTGCTACTCTGCAACAGCTACTATTATTGCCGCTACGACTGCTACTAGTTCTACTGCTTCTACTTTTGCTACTTATACTACTACTACTACTGCTACTTCGACTACTACTACTCCTACATCTACTGCTACAACTGCTACTACTTCTGCTACAACTGCTACCGCTGCTACCGCTGCTACCACTGCTACTACAGCTACAATTGCTACTTTCGCTACTACCGCTACTACTACTACCACTACTACAAGTCCAACTGCAACTATTTTGACCACTGCTACTTTTTGTACTACTACTACTATTGCTAAGACTACAACTATGACTACTATTACTACAATAACAACTACTACTTCTGCTTCAACTACAATTGCTACTAATACTTCTACCACTACTACAAATACTGTTACAACTAGTACTACTACAACTGTTACGACTACTTCAAATATTGTCACTACTTCGTCCACAACTACTGCTTCTCCTACTACTTCTACTAATATACTACTATTACTGCTACTGTTATCACTACTACTATTACAATAGCCACTACGAGCACTACTACTACTGCTGCTACTAGTACTACTAGTACTACTTCTGCTGCTGCTGCTGCACCTAATGCTATTGGTGCCACCGAACCTCCCGCTACTACTATTACTACTGCTACTGTTGCTGCGACCTATACCACTGCTACTAATGCTACTAGTACAACAACTGGTGCTATTATTGCTACTATTGCTGCTAATGTACTGTGATTACTACTACTACTACTACTACTACTACTAGTCGTACTATAATTACTACTCCTACTACTATAAGTACTGCTACAATTATAACTACTACTACTACTACTACTACTACTACTACTACTACTACTACTACTACTACTACTACTACTATTACTGCAACTCTACTTGTACTAGTACTACTGCTGCTGATGCAGCTGCTACTACTATTACATCTACTACTACTGCTACGACTACTATGGCTATGAGTGCTGCTGCTAAATCTACTACTATTACAACAACTACTGCTACTACTACTACTTCTACTACAACTACTCCAGCTGCTACTACTGCTACTACTACGACTACTACTACTACTACTACGGCTCATACTACTGCTACTACTGATACTACTACTACTGTTATAACAACTACTACTACTTCAACTACTGCCACTACTACTACTACAATAACTACTACTAATATTGTTGCTGCTCCTACTACTGCAATTACTACTGCTATTACAAATACTACTACTACTACTACTACTACTACTAGTGCTACGGCTACTACCACTACTAACTACTACTACTATTGTTGCTGCAACTACTACTATGGCTACTATTATTCCTACTACTACTACTGCTACCACTTTTACTAATACGATTGTTGCAACTACTACCACTTCTGCTACTACAACTACTACTACTACCACCACTACTACCACTGCTACTTCTACTACTACCGCTTCTAAAACTATGACTGCTACTACTACTGCTATCGCTACTATGGCGTCTACTGCTTCTTATACTACAACTACTTCAAGTACAACTACTAGTACTTTTACTACTACAGGTACCGATATAACTACCACATGTCATAATACTACTAATAATGCTACTACCACAACTTCTACCACTACTGATACAACTATTATGGCTATTGCTACTACAACTACACCTACTACTACTGCTACGCCTATTGCTACTTCTATTACTCTTCTACTTCAACTCCTACTTAAACTACTACTACTATTGCAAATGCTACTATTACTACCACTACTAATACTTCTTCTGCAACTACTACTATTGCTACTACTGCTACTACTGCTATTACTGCTATTACTACAACTACTATTACTACTGCTACTATCGCTACTGTTGCAATTGCTGCACTTGCGACTACTACCACTGCTACTACAGCTTCTACGGCTACTACTACTACAACCACATGTGCAACTTTTGCTGCTACTATGATTACTACTGCTACTACTACGACCATAACTGCTACTATTGCTGCTACTACAACTAATACAATTCTTACTACAACTACAATTGCTACCACTACTATTACTACAGGCACTACTACTGCTACTATTGTGACAAGTATTATTGCTGCTACTACTACTGCTTCTTATGATACTTGTACGACTACTACCACAACAACTACTACTATTGCTACTACTACTACTATTGCTGCTACTACTATAACTACTGCTATTGCTACTACAGCAAATACAACTACTGCTACTATTATGACTACTACCACAGCAAATACTGCTACTTCTGCTACAACTTCTACCACTACTAGTACTACTACTATTGCTACTACTACTGCTACTACTACTATTGCTACTACTACTTCTACTACTACGACTATTGTTGCTGCTCTTGCTACTTCTACTACTACTTGTACTACTACTATTACTACTACTACTACTACAGCTACTAATGCTATTGCTACTACTACTAATACTATTACAATAACTGCTACTATTAGTACTACTATTGTTGTTACTACTACTGCAACAACTACTACAACAACTGCTATAATTATTACTCCTACTATTACCACTACTACTATTACTATCACAACTATTACAGCTATTACTATTTCTACTTCTACTGCTGCTGCTGCTGCTACTACTACTACTACACCTGCTGCAACTACTAATACTACTACTACGTCTACTATTGCTATGGCTGCTACTACTACTTCTACTACTACTGATAGTGCTACTATTACTATTGCTACTACTACTACTACTACAATTGCTACTACTACTTCTACTACTAGTACAACTATTACCACCACTTCTGCTAATAGTACAACTTCTATAACTATTTCTACTGCAACTACTATTTCTACTTCGACTGCTTATCCTACAACTACAACTATTGCTACTGCCACTACTGCTACAACTTTTGCTACTACTAGTACTACCACAACTACTACTCCTTTTAGTACAACTACTACTGCTGCTACTACAGTTAATACTGGTATTGCTACTACTACCATAACTACGACTACAGAAACTACTGCTACTATGACTACTGCAATAGTTGGTACTGCTACTCCAACCACTTATCATACTACTACCGCTACTACGACTGCTTTTACTACTACTGTTACGACTACTGCTGCTTCTACAATTATTGCTGCTACTACTACTTTTACTTCTGCTACTATAGCTACCAGTGCGATTACTACTACTGCTGCTACTGTGGCTGCTGCTGCTGCTGCGACTACCACTACTATGACTTCTATTGCAAATACTACTGCTACTTCTGCTAATATTACTACTACTACTGACACTACTGCTTCTGCTACACTACTACTATTGCTAGTACTACTACTAAAAATGTTGCTACTACCCCTATAACTGCTGCTACTATTACTACTACTACTACTGCCACTGCGACTAATACTACTACTGCTTCTACAACTACCACTACTAGTATGACAACAACAACTACTGCTACTACTATTCCTACTACTATTACTAATTCTACTAGTACCACTACTACTACTACTACTACTACTACTATTACTACTTTTGCTAGTGCCATTACTACTGTAACTACTACTTGTATTACTACTTCTACGCCGACTACTACAACTACAACTCAAACTGCTACTATTACTACGGTTGCTTCTGCTGCTACTGCTACTACTACTACTACTACTGCTGCTGCTATTACTAATGTTGCTACTGCAGCTACTACTCCCTCTACTACTACTACCTTTGCTATTATGTCTGCTACTACAACTGCCATTACAACTTGTGTTTTTACTACTACTACTACTGCTAGTACTACTACTACTACTACTGGTCCTAATACTACAACTGCTTCTACAACTCCCACTACTAGTACGATAACTGCTACCACTAATATTACTATTGCGACTACTATTACTTCTAGCACTACTACTACTACTACTACTACTACTGTCGCTACTACTATTACCACTTCTATGGCAACTACTCTTGCTATTTCTACTGCTGCTCCTACTACTACTGCTACTACTGCTTCTACTACTGCTACTACGACTACTGCTACTACGGCTACTACTACTGCTACCGCTGCTTCTACTACTCCTACAACTACAATTATTACCACTGCTCCTACTATTACTATTACAATTACTACCGATGCTATTACCGCTACTACTATCGCTACCACAACTACTACTTCTGTGACTACTAATACTACTACTACTACTACTACTAATACAACTACTCCTCCTACTACTACCAGCATTGCTACTACTACTGTTGCTATAGCTATTACGACTACTTCCCCCACTTCTACAACTTCTGCAATTACTACTACAATGGCTACTATTTCTTCTACAACAACCGCTACTACTGCTGCTACTACTACTATTAAGATTTCTTTTACTGCTACTACTACTACTGCCACAACTACTACTACTACAACAACAACAACAACAACAATAACAACAACAACTACTACTACTAATACTACTACTAGTACTACTACTTCTACTGCTCCTATAGTTACTACTACTAGCACTACTACTACTACTACTGCTACTCCCTCTCCTCCTCCTACTACTACAACAACTACTGCCACTACTGTTGCTGCTGCTGCTTCTACAGCTGCTACTACTACCATCCCTACTACTACTACTACTACTACTACTACTACAACAACAACAACTACCACTACTTCTACTACATCTACTACTAAAACTACTAGTATGAGTACTACTACTACTACTACTAGTACTGCTTTTGCGACTACAGCCACTACGACTACTGCTTCTACACTACTACTTCTATTACCATTAGTACTGCTACTGCAACTATACTACTACTACTGCTACTATTACTACTATTACTACTACTGCTTCTACCGTTACTACTGCGACTACTACAAACACTACTGCTACTACTCCAACAACTTCTACTTTTTGTACTACTACTACTGTTGCTAAGACTACAACTATAGCTATGACTGCTACAACTACGACTACTACTTCTGCTTCACCTACTATAGCTACTAACACTTCTACTACTAGTACAACAGCTGCTACTGCTACTTCAACTACAGCTATTACTGCTACTTCTCATTACCACTACTTTTGCTACTACTACTAGTACTACTTCTACTACATCAACTACTGCTGCTGCCACTAATACTGCTACTACTGCTCCTACTACTCCTACTAGTACAATTACCGCTAATATTTCTTCTAATGTACTATTACTACTACTACCACCACTTCTACTACTAAGACTACTACTACACCTAGTTCTACTACTATTACTACTGCTACTACTATGACTACTACTACTATTACTACTACTACTACTGCAATTACTACTACTACTACTTTTACTTCTACTAGTACAACAAAAACAACAACTACTGCTGATTTTGCTTCTACTACTATTACGCGCACTACTTCTGCTACTATTAATACTACTACTACTGCTACGACTGCTGCTGCAACTACTACTACGGTTACGAGTGCTGCTGCTACTTCTAATACTACTCCAACAACTACTGCAACAACTACTACTACAACTACTACTACCGCCACAACTACTACTACTACTATTGCTACTGTTACTATTACTACTGCTACTACTTATGTTGCTGCTACTACTACTACTACTACTGCTACTGCTACTATTACTTCTGTGGCTAACACTACTACTATTGATGCTGATGTTTCTACTACTACTATTACGTGTGCTAGTTGTGCTACTATTAATAATACTACTACTGCTACGACTGATGCTGAAACTACTACTACAGCTATGAGTGCTGCTGCTACTTCTAAAACTATTAGAACAACTACTGCTACAACTACAACTACTGCGACTACTACTACTATTACTACTGTTACTACTACTACTGCTTCTACTGCTACTGTTACTACTACTACTGCTTCTACTGCTACTACTGCTACTGTTACTACTACTTGTGCTACTACTGTTTCTACTACTACTCCTCCTACTGCTACCATTACTATTGTGACTACTACTACTACTATTGACGCTTATGTTGCTGCTAGTACTATGATGTGTACTACTTCTGCTACTATAATTGCTATTACTACTGCTACGACTACAACTGCAACTACTACTATGGCTACGAGTGCGGCTGCTACTTCTAATACTACTAAAACAATAACTGCTGCTGCTACTACTATTGCTACTACTACTGCTACTGCTACTACTACTTCTGCTACTGCTACTACTACTGCAACTGTTACTACTACTATTGCTACTACTACTACTACTACTACTGCTACTGTTACTATTACTACTGGGTCTATCACTACTACTACTTCTAATACTACTTCTACTGTCATTACTACTTCTGCTACATCTACAAATGCTACCACTACTACTACTACAATAACTACGACAACTACTTCTGCTATCATTGCTGCTACTTTGGAATAGCTACTAGTATTGCTGCTGCGATTGCTACTAGTACTACTGCTACTACTTCTGCTGCTACTACTGCTACTACTACTACTTCGACTACTACTACTACTAACTACTGATACTATAACTACTACTACTAATACTTCTGCTACAACTGTAATAGCTGCTACTGCTGCTGCTATTGCTACAATTCCTACTTTCGCTACTACCGCTACAACTACTACCACTACTACAAGTCCAACTGCAACTACTACTACCACAGCTACTCTTCGTACTACTACAACTATTGCTAAGACTAAAACTATGACTACTTTTGCTACAACAACTACTATTACTTCTGCTTCAATTACTATTACTACTAATACTTCTACTACTACTACAACTGCTACTACTCCTAGTACTAGTACAACTACTATGACTACTTCTCATATTACGACTACTTCAGCTACAACTACTGGCACTACTACTAGTTCTACTAATATACTACTATTATTGTTGCTGCTATTACTACTACTACTACATCTACTACCAGGAGTACTACTACTACTATTGCTACTAGTACTACTAGTACTACTTTTACTGCTGCTGCTACTCCTACTGCTATTGCTGCTACTGAAACTCCCGCCACTACTACTACTGCTGCTACGGCCTCTGCTATTGCTACTACTACTACTACTACTGCAACTTGCACTATTACTACTACTATTGCTGCTAATGTACTATGATTACTACTACTCCTACTACTCCGCCTAGTCCTACTACTATTACTACTAGTACTATGACTACTGCAACTATTATAACTACTACTACTACAACAACAACAACACTAGTAGTACTACTACTATTACTATTACTATTGCTGTAGCTACTACAATTACATCTATTACTGCTGCTACTATTACTTCTACTACTACTATGACTGTTGCTATGACTACTACTATGGCTATGAGTGTTGCTGCTACATCTACTACTACTCCTACAACAACTACTGCTACAACTACTACTTCTACTACTACTACTCCAGCTGCTGCTGCTACTACTACTACTGCGGCTACTACAACTGCTTCTAATAATACTACCAATACTGCTACTGCTACTGCTTCTACCACTACCGCTATGACTATTATGGCTACTGCTACTAAAACTACACCTACTACTACTACTACGTCTACTGCTCTTATATTACTACTTCTACTTCTACACCTGCTAATACTACTGCTACTACTACTGCTACTGCTATTACTGCTACCACAACTAATACAACTATTTCTGCTACTATTACTTCTTTTGGAACTACTACTCCTCCTACTACAACTATTGCTACTACTACTACTACTGCTTCTACTACTACTACATCTACCGCACCTGCCACTACTACCACTGCAACTATAGCTTCTACGGCTACTACTACTACTATGACTTTTGCTAGTTTTGCTACTATTATGACTACTACCACAAATATGACCAGTACTACAACAACTGCTGCTACTACTACTAACACTATTACTGCTACAACTACAGTTGCTACCACTACTCCTATTACTACTAGCACTACTACGGCTACTATTGTGACTACTAACTGCTACTACTACTACTTCTGTTGCTACTACAACTACTACTACAACTACTTCTGCTACAATTTCCACAGCTGCTACTACTGCCATAGCGACTACTACTATTGCTACTACTACCACTACTACTAATACTACTACTGCTACTACTGCTACTTCTACTACAGCTTCTAATACTACCGCTACTTCAATAATAAGTACTACTACGACTATAACTTCTACTACTACTGCTACCACCACTACTACTACTACTACTTCTACTACTTCTGCTACTACTACTAATGTTGCTGCTACTTCTACTATTGTAATGGCCACCACAATTGCAACTACTATTGCTACAACTACTGCTACTATTGACTACTACTGCTGCTGCTCTATTCCTACTGCTACTACTACTACTACTACTGTTGCTGCTGCTACTACAACTGCTGCTGCTTCTGCTACTGCTACTACTACTACTTCTAATACTACTACTGCTGCTAATACTACCACTACTCTACTATAACTACTGCTACTACTAAAGCACATACCACTTCAACTTCTACTACTAATGCTAATACAGCTATGACTGCTATTACTACTATTATTGCTACAATGATTGCAACTGCTACTACATGTACTACAAATACTAAAACTGCAACTACTAGTATTACTGCTACAAATACAGCTATCGCTAGAACTACCACATCTAATAATACTACTAATACTGCTTCTACTACTACTTGTACCACTACTGCTACTACTATTACGGCTACAGCTAGTACAACTACCTACTACTACTATATCTACTACTACTCCTATTACTACTTCTACTACTACTCCAGCTAATAGTGCTACTACTACAACTACTACTTCTACTTGTGCTACTACTACTAATATTGCTATTGCTACAATTACTACTTCTTCTACAACTGCTACTACTCCTACTACTACTATTGCTATAATTACAACTAATGCTACAACAACAACTACTACTTCTAGAGCTACTACTATTACTACAACTGTTACTACCGCTACTGCTGCAACTACTGCACCAGCGACTACTACCACTGCTACTATAGCTTCTATTGCTACTACTAGTACTACTACTAATACTAATACTTTAGAAATTGCTACTACTACAATATTTGTTACTATGGCTACTACTGCCGCTATTGTAAGTACTACTACTACTACTACAACCACTTCTACTATTTCTGCTACTACTATGACTACTATTACTACTACTACTACTACGACCACTACCACTACAACTACTGCTACTAGTACTAATACTATTACTACTACAACTTCAATTGCTACCACTACTCCTATTGCTACTAGCACAACTACTGCTACTATTGCAAGTACTACTTCTGTTACTAATATAGCTACTTACGATACTTGTACCACTACTACCACTACTACTACTATTGCTACTACTATGAAAACTACTGCTGCTGCTGCTGCTACTACCACAGCTACTGCTACTACTATGACTACTACTATAGCGAATACTACTACTACTGCTACAACAGTTACCACAACTAGTGCTGTTACTATTAATACTATTACTACTATGACTACTACTACTACTTCTACTACAACTACTTTTGCTTCTACTAGTACAATAATTACTTCTACTATTATTATGAGTACAACTTCTACTACTATTACTGCTAAATCTACTGCTAAGACAACTACTGCAACTACTATTATGGCTACAAGTGCTACTGCTACTTCTAATACTACTACAACAACTACTGCTACTACTGCTGCTACTACTACTACTACTGCAGCTGCTACTATAACTACTACTACTACAATAACTACTGCTACTATTACTAGTATGGCTACGACAACTAATACTAATAATACGACTTATACTGTTACTACTACATCTACTGCTACTACTACTGTTACAACTTCTACTACTACTACTATTGTTGTTGTTGTTGCTACTCTGCAACAGCTACTATAATTACTGCTACGATTGCTGTTAGTACTACGACTACTAGCTCTACTGCTACCACTTCTACGTCTAATACTACTGCCTTTACTACTGCTACGACTACTGCTACTACTAACTACTATTGCTACAACAACAACTACTACAGCTATTGCAACTACTATAGCTGCTACTACTACTAATTAT
>RXID01017506.1:0-14966 GCA_005019695.1 Trichopus zeylanicus subsp. travancoricus
ATAAACCTTTTTGAGAAGAAGAAAATTGCCTAGAAAAAACTTTTAGCACATATACCTCTTAAAAACCAATTGAAGAACTCAATTTCAATCTTAATTACGACTATATACACATTTAGAGAGGAATGCATATTTAAAAGAGAATTTGTATGATCTTTTCGTAATTTCAGGGATTTTTTATACTTTCATTAAATTTTGAGGTTTTTTCGAGATTTCATTTATTTTTAGTTAATTTTATGGTTTTCTATACTTTCCAAAATTTTCTATGATTTTTTGCCTATTTTGAACGTTTTAATTTACCGGCGTATACCTCTTAAAAAAATTCAAAATTGCTTGGAAAACTTACTTAAAAAATGAAAAGACATCTTTAACCTCGCAACGTAAAAAATTCGAAAGAAGTAAAGTATTTTCAAAACTTATTTAACCTCGTAGCCTAAAAAAATTAAATTACAGATTAGATTAAAAAATCTTGATTTTCACATATATGGCTCGTAAAAAATAAAATTTACTATTTAAACTTAAAGGGCTTAATTTTCGCATATAAACCTCTTTGAAAGAAGAGAATACCTAGAAAAAACTTTTTAGCAGATTACCATTTTTAAAAACTAAAATTTGAGACTCAATTTAAAACCCTAATTATCACAGAATAGATACCACTTTTAGATAAGGAATGCTATTTAAAAAGAGAATTTTGATGATATTTCCGTAGTTTTAGGAGTCTACACTTCGATGAAATGTTGAGGGTTTTTGACATTTTAATGATTTTATGGAGTTTCAGAGTTTTTTTTGATATTTTGTACTTTCACCAATTTTCTACAATTTTTGCAAATTTAATGAATTTTGTATTTTTCTTTTACTTTCAAGGATTTCTCTAAGTTTTTGAACTTTCAAGGGAGGTTTTTTCATATTTTCGTTTATATTTTCAAGAAATTTATTGGTTTTCTCTGCTTTCAAAATTTTTTATGATTTTCTTCCACCTTTAAAATTTTTAATTTACCTACGTATACGTCTTAAAAAAAAATCAAAGTTGCTTTTCAAACTTACTTAAAAAATGGAAATACATATTTAACCTCGTAACGTAAAAAATTTGAAAGAAGTAAAGTATCTTTAAAACTTATTTAAATCTTAAATCACAAATTCGAGTAAGAAACCCTGATTTTCACATATATATCTCTTAAAAAAATAAAATTTCATATTTAACATTAAAGGGCTTAATTTTCACGTATAAACCTCTTTGCAAGAAGAAAATTCCTAGAAAAATGTTTTTAGCCTACAGACCACTTAAAAGCTGAAGTTGAAGACTCAATTTAAAAATCTTAATTACCACATATATACCCATTTAGAGAAAGAAACGTATATTTAAAAGAGAATTGTTATGATCTTTATGTACTTTCAGGGATTTTTTGTACATTCTCGAAATTTTAAGTGTTTCTTGAGATTTCGATGATTTTATAGAGTTTCAGAGGTTTTCTTTGTGATATTTTGTACTTTTACAGATTTGCTACATTTTTTGTAAATTTAATGATTTGTATTTTTTTTTTTTTTAGTTTTTCAAGTTTCAAGGGAGGCTTTTTTCTATATTCTTTTATATTTTTAATTAATTTTTCGATTTTCTATACTTTCCAAAATTTTCTATGATTTTTTGCCTCCTTTAGAAGTTTTAATTTACCAGCATATATCTCTTAAAAAAATTTCATAATTGCTTGGAAAACTCACTTAAAAAATGAAAAGACATCTTTAACCTCGCAACGTAAAAAATTCGAAAGAAGTAAAGTATTTTCCAAACTTATGTAACCTCGTAGCCTAAAAAAATTAAATTACAGATTAGATTAAAAAATCCTGATTTTCACATATATGGCTCTTAAAAAATAAAATTTACTATTTAAACTTAAAGGGCTTAATTTTCGCATATAAACCTTTTTGAAAGAAGAAAATTGCCTAGAAAAACTTTTTAGCACATATACCTCTTAAAAACCCAAATTGAAGACTCAATTTCAAAATCTTAATTACGACAGAATACACCTTATAGAGGAAATGCTATTTAAAAGAGAATTTGTATGATCTTTTCGAATTTTCAGGGATTTTTTATACTGGTCATTAAATTTTTGATGGTTTTTGAGATTTCATTTATTTTTAGTTAATTTTATGGTTTTCTATCCTTTCCAAAATTTTCTATGATTTTTTGCCTATTTTGAAAGTTTTAATTTACCGGCGCATACCTCTTAAAAAAAATTCAAAATTGCTTGGAAAACTTACTTAAAAAATGACAAGAAATCTTTAACCTCGCAACGTAAAAGCGTCGAAAGAAGTAAAGTATTTTCGAAACTTAGTTAACCTTGTAACCTAAAAAAATAAATCGCAAATTCAATTAAAAAACCCTAATTTTCACATATATGGCTCTTAAAAAATAAAATTTAATATTTAACCTTAAAGGGCTTAATTTTCGCAAATAAACCTCTTTGAAAGAAGAAAATTACCTAGACAAAACGTTTTAGCATATGTACCTCTTAAAAACTAAAATTGAAGACTCAATTTTAAAATCCTAATTATAACAGATATACCCCTTTAGTAAGGAAATGCTATTTAAAAGAGAAGTTTTATGATATTTCCGTAGTTGTAGGGATTTTTTACACTTCTTATGAAATTTGGGGTTTTTTGCATTTAATGATTTATGAGTTTCCGCGAGTTTTTTTTAATTTTGTACTTTAGCCAATTTCTACAATTTTTTGCAATTTAATGAAATTTTTTATTTTTCTTTGGGGGGGGGGGGGGGGGGGGGGAGTTACTTTCAAGGATTTTTCTAAGTTTTTGAACTTTCAAGGGAGGTTTCTTCATATTTCTTTTATATTTTCAAGAAATTTATTGGTTTTCTATGCTTTCAAAATTTTTTATGATTTTCTTCCACCTTTAAAATTTTTAATTTACCTACGTATACGTCTTAAAGAAAAAATCAAAGTTGCTTTTCAAACTTACTTAAAAAATCAAAATACATATTTAACCTCGTAACGTAAAAAATTTGAAATAAGTAAAGTATCTTTAAAACTTATTTAAATCTTAAATCGCAAATTCGATTAAGAAACCCTGATTTTCACATATATATCTCTTAAAAAAAATAAAATTTCATATTTAACATTAAAGGGCTTAATTTTCACGTATAAACCTCTTTCCAAGAAGAAAAATTCCTAGAAAAATGTTTTTAGCCTAAAGACCACTTAAAAGCTGAAGTTGAAGACTCAATTTAAAAATCTTAATTACCACATATATACCCATTTAGAGAAAGAAACGTATATTTAAAAGAGAATTGTTCTGATCTTTATGTACTTTCAGGGATTTTTTGTACATTCACGAAATTTTAAGTGTTTCTTGAGATTTCGATGATTTTATAGTGTTTCAGAGGTTTTCTTTGTGATATTTTGTACTTTTACAGATTTGCTACATTTTTTGCAAATTTAATGATTTGTATTTTTTTTTTTTTTTTTTTGTTTTTCAAGTTTCAAGGGAGGCTTTTTTCTATATTCTTTTATATTTTTAGTTAATTTTACGATTTTCTATACTTTCCAAAATTTTCTCTGATTTTTTGCCTCCTTTAGAAGTTTTAATTTACCAGCATATATCTCTTAAAAAATTTCAAAATTGCTTGGAAAACTCACTTAAAAAATGAAAAGACATCTTTAACCTCGAAACGTAAAAAATTCGAAAGAAGTAAAGTATTTTCAAAACTTATTTAACCTCGTAGCCTAAAAAAATTAAATTACAGATTAGATTAAAAAATCCTGATTTTCACATATATGGCTCTTAAAAAATAAAATTTACTATTTAAACTTAAAGGGCTTAATTTTCGCATATAAACCTTTTTGAAAGAAGAAAATTGCCTAGAAAAAACTTTTTAGCACATATACCTTTTAAAAACCCAAATTGAAGACTCAATTTCAAAATCTTAATTACGACATATATACACATTTAGAGAAGGAAATGCATATTTAAAAGAGAATTTGCATGATCTTTTCGTAATTTCAGGGATTTTTTATACTTTCATTAAATTTTGAGGGTTTTTCGAGATTTCATTTATTTTTAGTTAATTTTATGGTTTTCTATACTTTCCAAAATTTTCTATGATTTTTTGCCTATTTTGAAAGTTTTAATTTTCCGGCGTATAACTCTTAAAAAAAAATTCAAAATTGCCTTGAAAACTTACTTAAAAAATGAAAAGACATCTTTAACCCCGCAACGTAAAAACGTCGAAAGAAGTAAAGTATTTTCGAAACTTATTTAACCTCGTAACCTAAAAAAATAAATCGCAAATTCAATTAAAAAACCCTAATTTTCACATATATGGCTCTTAAAAAATAAAATTTAATATTTAACTTTAAAGGGCTTAATTTTCGCATATAAACCTCTTTGGAAGAAGAAAATTACCTAGAAAAAGCTTTTTAGCATATGTACCTTTTAAAAACTAAAATTGAAGACTCAATTTTCAAATCCTAATTATCACATATATATACCCCTTTAGATAAGGAAATGCATATTTAAAAGAGAATTTTTATGATATTTCCGTAGTTTTAGGGATTTTTACACTTCTATGAAATGTTGAGGGTTTTTTGGCATTTTAATGATTTTATGGAGTTTCCGAGTTTTTTTTTGATATTTTGTACTTTCGCCAATTTTCTACAATTTTTGCAAATTTAATGAATTTTTTATTTTTCTTTTACTTTCAAGGATTTTTCTAAGATTTTGTACTTTCAAGGGAGGTTTCTTCATATTTTCTTTTATATTTTCAAGAAATTTATTGGTTTTCTATGCTTTCAAAATTTTTTATGATTTTCTTCCACCTTTAAAATTTTTAATTTGCCTACGTATACGTCTTAAAAAAAAATAAAAGTTGCTTTTCAAACTAACTTAAAAAATGAAAATACATATTTAACCTCGTAACGTAAAAAATTTGAAAAAAGTAAAGTATCTTTAAAACTTATTTAAATCTTAAATCACAAATTCGATTAAGAAACCATGATTTTCACATATATATCTCTTAAAAAAATAATATTTCATATTTAACATTAAAGGGCTTAATTTTCACGTATAAACCTCTTTGCAAAGAAGAAAAAATTCCAGAAAAATGTTTTTAGCCTACAGACCCACTTAAAAGCGGAAGTTTGAAGACTCAATTTAAAAATCTTTAATGACCACAATAATATCCCCATTTAGAGAAAGAAAACGTCTATTTAAACGAAGATTGTTCTGATTTTATGTACGTTCAGAGGATTTTTTGTACAGTCACGAAATTTTAAGTGTTTTTCTTGAGATTTCGATGATTTTATAGAGTTTCAGAGGTTTTGTATGTGATATTTTGTACTTTTACAGATTTGCTACATTTTTTGTAAATTTAATGATTTGTATTTTTTTTTTTATTTAGTTTTTCAAGTTTCAAGGGAGGCTTTTTTCTATATTCTTTTATATTTTTAATTAATTTTACGATTTTCTATACTTTCCAAAATTTTCTATGATTTTTTGCCTCTTTTAGAAGTTTTAAATTACCAGCATATATCTCTTAAAAAATTTCATAATTGCTTGGAAAACTCACTTAAAAAATGAAAAGACAGCTTTAACCTCGCAACGTAAAAAATTCGAAAGAAGTAAAGTATTTTCCAAACTTATTTAACCTCGTAGCCTAAAAAAATTAAATTACAGATTAGATTAAAAAATCCGGATTTTCACATATATGGCTCTTAAAAAATAAAATTTACTATTTAAACTTAAAGGGCTTAATTTTCGCATATAAACCTTTTTGAAAGAAGAAAATTGCCTAGAAAAAACTTTTTAGCACATAGACCTCTTAAAAACCCAAATTGAAGACTCAATTTCAAAATCTTAATTACGACATATATACCCCTTTAGAGAAGGAAATGAATATTTAAAAGAGAATTTGTATGATCTTTTCGTAATTCCAGGGATTTTTTATACTTTCATTAAATTTTGAGGATTTTTTGAGATTTCATTTATTTTTAGTTAATTTTATGGTTTTCTATACTTTCCAAAATTTTCTATGATTTTTTGCCTATTTTGAAAGTTTTAATTTACCGGCGTATACCTCTTAAAAAAAATTCAAAATTGCTTGGAAAACTTACTTAAAAAATGAAAAAGACATCTTTAACCTCGCAACGTAAAAACGTCGAAAGAAGTAAAGTATTTTCCAAACTTATTTAACCTTGTAACCTAAAAAAATAAATCACAAATTCAATTAAAAAAACCTAATTTTCACATATATGGCTCTTAAAAAATAAAATTTAATATTTAACCTTAAAGGGCTTAATTTTCGCATATAAACCTCTTTGAAAGAAGAAAATTACCTAGAAAAAACTTTTTAGCATTGTACCTCTTAAAAACTAAAATTGAAGACTCAATTTTCAAATCCTTATTATCACATATATACCCCTTTAGATAAGGAAATGCATATTTCAAAGCGAAATTTTATGATATTTCCGTAGTTTTAGGATTTTTACCCTTCTATGAAATGTTTGGGTTTGTTGACATTTTACTGATTTATGGAGTTCAGAGTTTTTTTTTTGATATTTGTTGCTTTCACCAATTTTCTACAATTTTTCAAATTTCATGAATTGTGTATTTTCTTTTACTTTCAAGGATTTTTCTAAGATTATGAAATTTCAAGGGAGGTTTTTCATATTTTCTTTTATATTTTCAAGAAATTTATTGGTTTTCTATCCTTTCCAAATTTTTTATGATTTTCTTCCACCTTTAAAATTTTTAATTTACCTACGTATACGTCTTTAAAAAAAATCAAAGTTGCTTTTCAAACTTACTTAAAAAATGAAAATACATATTTAACCTCGTAACGTAAAAAAATTGAAAGAAGTAAAGTATCTTTAAAACTTATTTAAATCTTAAATCACAAATTCGATTAAGAAACCCTGATTTTCACATATATATCTCTTAAAAAAAATAAAATTTCATATTTAACATTAAAGGGCTTAATTTTCACGTATAAACCTCTTTGCAAGCAGAAAAATTCCTAGAAAAATGTTTTTAGCCTACAGACCACTTAAAAGCTGAAGTTGAAGACTCAATTTAAAAATCTTAATTACCACATATATACCCATTTAGAGAAAGAAACGTATATTTAAAAGAGAATTGTTCTGATCTTTATGTACTTTCAGGGATTTTTTGTACATTCACGAAATTTTAAGTGTTTCTTGAGATTTCGATGATTTTATAGAGTTTCAGAGGTTTTTTTGTGATATTTTGTACTTTTACCGATTTGCTACATTTTTTTGCAAATTTAATTATTTGTATTTTTTTTTTTTTAGTTTTTGAAGTTTCAAGGTAGGCTTTTTTCTATATTCTTTTATATTTTTAGTTAATTTTACGGTTTTCTATACTTTCCAAAATTTTCTATGATTTTTTGCCTCCTTTAGAAGTTTTAATTTACCAGCATATATCTCTCAAAAAATTTCAAAATTGCTTGGAAAACTCACTTAAAAAATGAAAAGACATCTTTAACCTCGCAACGTAAAAAATTCGAAAGAAGTAAAGTACTTTCAAAACTTATTTAACCTCGTAGCCTAAAAAATTTAAATTACAGATTAGATTAAAAAATCCTGATTTTCACATATATGGCTCTTAAAAAATAAAATTTACTATTTAAACTTAAAGGGCTTAATTTTCGCATATAAACCTTTTTGAAAGAAGAAAATTGCCTAGAAAAAACTTTTTATCACATATACCTCTTAAAAACCCAAATTGAAGACTCAATTTCAAAATCTTAATTACGACATATATACCCCTTTAGCGAAGGAAATGCATATTTAAAAGAGAATTTGTATGATCTTTTCGTAATTTCAGGGATTTTTTATACTTTCATTAAATTTTGAGGGTTTTTGGAGATTTCATTTATTTTTAGTTAATTTTATGGTTTTCTATACTTTCCAAAATTTTCTATGATTTTTTGCCTATTTTGACAGTTTTAATTTACCGGCGTATACCTCTTAAAAAAAATTCAAAATTGCTTGGAAAACTTACTTAAAAAATGAAAAGACATCTTTAACCTCGCACCGTAAAAACGTCGAAAGAAGTAAAGTATTTTCAAAACGTATTTAACCTTGTAACCTTAAAAATAAATCGCTTAATTAAATTAAAAACCTAATTTTCACATATATGGCTTCTTAAAAAAAAATTTACTATTTAACCTTAAAGGGCTTAATTTTCGCATATAAAACCTCTTTGAAAGAAGAAAATTACCTAGAAAAAACTTTTTAGCATATGTACCTCTTAAAAACTAAAATTGAAGACTCAATTTTAAAATCCTAATTATCACATATATACCCTTTTAGATAAGGAAATGCATATTTAAAAGCGAATTTTTATGATATTTCCGTAGTTTTAGGGATTTTTACACTTCTATGAAATGTTGAGGGTTTGTTGACATTTTAATGATTTTATGGAGTTTCAGAGTTTTTTTTTTTGATATTTTGTGCTTTCACCAATTTTCTACAATTTTTTCAAATTTAATGAATTTTGTATTTTTCTTTTACTTTCAAGGATTTTTCTAAGTTTTTGAACTTTCAAGGGAGGTTTTTTCATATTTTCTTTTATATTTTCGAGAAATTTATTGGTTTTCTATGCTTTCAAAATTTTTTTATGATTTTCTTCCACCTTTAAAATTTTTAATTTACCTACGTATACGTCTTAAAAAAAAAATCAAAGTTGCTTTTCAAACTTACTTAAAAAATTAAAATACATATTTAACCTCGTAACGTAAAAAATTTGAAAGAAGTAAAGTATCTTTAAAACTTATTTAAATCTTAAATCACAAATTCGATTAAGAAACCCTGATTTTCACATATATATCTCTTAAAAAAATAAAATTTCAGATTTAACATTAAAGGGCTTAATTTTCACGTATAAACCTCTTTGCAAGAAGACAAATTCCTAGAAATATGTTTTTAGCCTACGGACCACTTAAAAGCTGAAGTTGAAGACTCAATTTCAAAATCTTAATTACCACATATATACCAATTTAGAGAAAGAAACTTATATTTAAAAGAGAATTGTTCTGATCTTTATGTACTTTCAGGGATTTTTTGTACATTCACGAAATTTTAAGTGTTTCTTGAGATTTCGATGATTTTATAGAGTTTCAGAGGTTTTTTTTGTGATATTTTGTACTTTTACCGATTTCCTAATTTTTTGCAAATTTAATGATTTTGTATTTTTTTTTTTTAGTTTTTGACGTTTCAAGGGCGGGCTTTTTTCTATATCGCTTTATATTTTTAGTTAATTTAACTGGTTTTCTATACTTTCCAAACATTTTCTATGATTTTTTGACTATCCTTAGAAGTTTTAATTTACCAGCATCATCTCTCAAACAATTTCAAAATTGTTGGAAAACTCACTTAAAAAATGAAAAGACATCTTTAATCATCGCAACACGTTAAAAAATTCGAAAGAAGTAAAGTACTTTCAAAACTTATTTAACCTCGTAGCCTAAAAATATTAAATTACACATTAGATTAAAAAATCCTGATTTTCACATATATGGCTCTTAAAAAATAAAATTTACTATTTAAACTTAAAGGGCTTAATTTTCGCATATAAACCTTTTTGAAAGAAGAAAATTGCCTAGAAAAAACTTTTTAGCACATGTACCTCTTAAAAACCCAAATGGAAGACTCAATTTCAAAATCTTAATTACCGAATATATACCCCTTAGAGAAGGAAATGCATATTTAAAAAGAGCATTGTATGATCTTTTCGTAATTTTAGGGATTTTTTATGCTTTCATTAAATTTTGAGGGTTTTTTGCGATTTCATTTATTTTTAGTTAATTTTATGGTTTTCTATACTTTCCAAAATTTTCTATTATTTTTTGCCTATTTTGAAAGTTTTAATTTACCGGCGTATACCTCTTAAAAAAAATTCAAAATTGCTTGGATAACTTACTTAAAAAATGAAAAGACATCTTTAACCTCGCAACGTAAAAACGTCGAAAGAAGTAAAGTATTTTCAAGACTTATTTAACCTTGTAACCTAAAAAAATAAATCGCTAATTCAATTAAAAAACCCTAATTTTCACATATATGGCTCTTAAAAAATAAAATTTAATATTTAACCTTAATTGGCTTAATTTTCGCATATAAACCTCTTTGAAGAAGAAATTACCTAGAAAAAAAAGTGTTAGCATAGTGACTTCGTAAAACCAAAAAGTAATGAACTCTCTAATTTTAAAATCCTTAATTCCACATATTACCCCTTTAGATAAGGAAATGCATATTTAAAAGAGAATTTTTATGATATTTCCGTAGTTTTAGGGATTCTTACACTTCTATGAAATGTTGAGGGTTTTTTGGCATTTTAATGATTTTATGGAGTTTTCGAGTTTTTTTTGATATTTTGTACTTTCGCCAATTTTCTACAATTTTTGCAAATTTAATGAATTTTGTATTTTTCTTTTACTTTCAAGGATTTTTCTAAGTTTTTGAACTTTCAAGGGAGGTTTTTTCATATTTTCTTTTATATTTTCAAGAAATTTATTGGTTTTCTATGCTTTCAACATTTTTTTATGATTTTCTTCCACCTTTAAACTTTTTAATTTACCTACCTATACGTCTTAAAAAAAAAATCAAAGTTGCTTTTCAAACTTACTTAAAAAATGAAAATTACAATATTTAACCGTCGTAACGTAAAAAATTTGAAAGAAGTAAAGTATCTTTAAACCTTATTTAACTCTTAAATCACAAATTCGATTAAGAAACCCCGATTCTCACATATATCTCTCTTAAAAAAATAAAATTTCATATTTAACATTAAAGGGCTTAATTTTCACGTATAAACCTCTTTGCAAGAAGAAAAATTCCTAGAAAAATATTTTTAGCCTACAGACCACTTAAAAGCTGAAGTTGAAGACTAAATTTCAAAATCTTAATTACCACATCTATACCCATTTAGAGAAAGAAAGGTATATTTAAAAGAGAATTGTTCTGATCTTTATGTACTTTCAGGGATTTTTTGTACATTCACGAAATTTTAAGTGTTTCATGAGATTTCGATGATTTTATAGAGTTTCAGAGGTTTTTTTTGCGATATTTTGTACTTTTACCGATTTGCTACATTTTTTTGCAAATTTAATGATTTGTATTTTTTTTTTTTTAGTTTTTGAAGTTTCAAGGGAGGCTTTTTTTCTATATACTTTTATATTTTTAGTTAATTTTAAACGATTTTTCTATACTTTCCAAAAATTTTCTATGATTTTTTGCCTCCTTTAGAAGTTTTAAGTTACCCCAGCATATATCTCTTAAAAATTTCATAATTGCTTGGAAAACTCACTTAAAAAATGAAAAGACATCTTTAACCTCGCAACGTAAAAAATTCGAAAGAAGTAAAGTATTTCCAAAACATATTTAACCTCGTAGCCTAAAAAAAATTAAATTACAGATTAGATTAAAAAATCCTGATTTTCACATATATGGCTCTTAAAAAATAAAATTTACTATTTAAACTTAAAGGGCTTCATTTTCGCATATAAACCTTTTTGAAAGAAGAAAATTGCCTAGAAAAAACTTTTTAGCACATATACCTCTTAAAAACCCAAATTGAAGACTCAATTTCAAAATCTTAATTACGACATATATACCCCTTTAGAGAAGGAAATGCATATTTAAAAGAGAATTTGTAGGATCTTTTCGTAATTTCAGGGATTTTTTATACTTGTTCAGTCATCATTAGATCTTGAGGTTGTTTTGGATTGCAATTTAATTTTAGTTAATTTTATGTTTTCTATACTTTCACAAAATTTTTCTATGATGGTTTGCCTATTTGGACAGTTTAATTTACCGGCGTATACCTCTTAAAAAAAATTCAAAATTGCTTGGAAAACTTACTTAAAAAATGAAAAGACATCTTTAACTCGCAACGTAAAAACGTCGAAAGAAGTAAAGTATTTTCAAAACTTATTTAACCTTGTAACATAAAAAAATAAATCCCAAATTCAATTAAAAAACCCTAATTTTCACATATATGGCTCTTAAAAAATAATATTTAATATTTAACCTTAAAGGGCTTAATTTTCGCATATAAACCTCTTTGAAAGAAGAAAATTACCTAGACAAAACTTTTTAGCATATGTACCTCTTAAAAACTATAATTGAAGACTCAATTTTAAAATCCTAATTATCACATATATATACCCCTTTAGATAAGAAAATGAATATTTAAAAGAGAATTTTTATGATATTTCCGTAGTTTTAGGGATTTTTACACTTCTATGAAATGTTGAGGGTTTTTTGACAGTTTAATGATTTTATGGAGTTTCAGAGTTTTTTTTGATATTTTGTACTTTCACCAATTTTCTACAATTTTTGCAAATTTAATGAATTTTGTATTTTTCTTTTACTTTCACGGATTTCTCTAAGTTTTTGAACTTTCAAGGGAGGTTTTTTCATATTTTCTTTTATATTTTCAAGAAATTTATCGGTTTTCTATGCTTTCAAAATTTTTAATGATTTTCTTCCACATTTAAAATTTTTAATTTACCTACGTATATACGTCATCAAAAAAAAGCAAAGTGCTTGTCAACTTTACCTTAAAAAATGGAAAATACATATTTAACCTCGTAAACGTAAAAAATTTGAAAGAAGTAAAGTATCTTCGTTAAACTTATTTAATCTTAAATCACAAATTCGAATTAAGAAACCTGGTTTTCACTATTATATGCTCTTAAAAAAATAAATTTTCATATTTAACATTAAGAGCTTAATTTCACGTATAAACCGTCTGTTGCAAGAGAAAAGATTCCTAGAAAATGTTTTAGAGCCTACAGACCACAAAAAAGCTGAAGTTGAAGACTCAATTTCAAAATCTTAATTACCACATCTATACCCATTTAGAGAAAGAAACGTATATTTAAAAGAGAATTGTTCTGATCTTTATGTACTTTCAGGGATTTTTTGTACATTCAGGAAATTTTAAGTGTTTCTTCAAATTTCGATGATTTTATAGAGTTTCAGAGGTTTTTTCTGTCATATTTTGTACTTTTACCGATTTGCTACATTTTTTTTGCAAATTTAATGATTTGTATTTTTTTTTTTGAAGTTTCAATGGAGGCTTTTTTCTATATACTTTTATATTTTTAGTTAATTTTACGATTTTCTATACTTTCCAAAATTTTCTATGATTTTTTGCCTCCTTTAGAAGTTTTAATTTACCAGCATATATCTCTTAAAAAATTTCATAATTGCTTGGAAAACTCACTTAAAAAATGAAAAGACATCTTTAACCTCGCAACGTAAAAAATTCGAAAGAAGTAAAGTATTTTCAAAACTTATTTAACCCGTAGCCTAAAAAAATTAAATTACAGATTAGATTAAAAAATCCTGATTTTCACATATATGGCTCTTAAAAAATAAAATTTACTATTTAAACTTAAAGGGCTTAATTTTCGCATATAAACCTTTTTGAAAGAAGAAAATTGCCTAGAAAAAACTTTTTAGCACATATACCTCTTAAAAACCCAAATTGAAGACTCAATTTCAAAATCTTAATTACGACATATATACCCCTTTAGAGAAGGAAATGCATATTTAAAAGAGAATTTGTATGATCTTTTCGTAATTTCAGGGATTTTTTATACTTTCATTAAATCTTGAGGGTTTTTTGAGATTTCATTTATTTTTAGTTAATTTTATGGTTTTCTATACTTTCCAAAATTTTCTATGATTTTTTGCCTATTTTTAAAGTTTTAATTTACCGGCGCATACCTCTTAAAAAACATTCAAAATTGCTTGGAAAACTTACTTAAAAAATGACAAGACATCTTTAACCTCGCAACGTAAAAGCGTCGAAAGAAGTAAAGTATTTTCGAAACTTATTTAACCTTGTAACCTAAAAAAATAAATCGCAAATTCAATTACAAAACCCTAATTTTCACATATATGGCTCTTAAAAAATAAAATTTAATATTTAACCTTAAAGGGCTTAATTTTCGCATATAAACCTCTTTGAAAGAAGAAAATTACCTAGAAAAAACTTTTTAGCATACGTACCTCTTAAAAACTATAATTGAAGTCTCAAATTTAAAATCCTAATTATCACATATATACCCCTTTAGATAAGAAAATGCATATTTAAAAGAGAATTTTTATGATATTTCCGTAGTTGTAGGGATTTTTACACTTCTATGAAATGTTGAGGGTTTTTTGACATTTTATTGATTTTATGGAGTTTCAGAGTGTTTTTTTGATATTTTGTACTTTCATTCAACCAATTTTCTACAATTTTTGCAAATTTATGAATTTTGTAGTTTTCTTATTCTTTTACTTTCAAGATTTCTCTAAGTTTTTGAACTTTCAAGGGAGGTTTTTTCATATTTTATTTTATATTTTCAAGAAATTTATTGGTTTTCTATGCTCTCAAAATTTTTTATGATTTTCTTCCACCTTTAAAATTTTTAATTTACCTACGTATACGTCTTAAAAAAAAAAATCAAAGCTGCTTTTCAAACTTACTTAAAAATGAAAATACATATTTAACCTCGTAACGTAAAAAATTTGAAAGAAGTAAAGTATCTTTAAAACTTATTTAAATCTTAAATCACAAATTCGATTAAGAAACCCTGGGTTTCACATATATATCTCTTAAAAAAATAAATTTTCATATTTAACATTAAAGGGCTTAATTTTCACGTATAAACCTCTTTGCAAGAAGAAAAATTCCTAGAAAAATATTTTTAGCCTACAGACCACTTAAAAGCTGAAGTTGAAGACTAAATTTCAAAATCTTAATTACCACATCTATACCCATTTAGAGAAAGAAACGTATATTTAAAAGAGAATTGATCTGATCTTTATGTACTTTCAGGGATTTTTTGTACATTCACGAAATTTTAAGTGTTTCTTCAGATTTCGATGATTTTATAGAGTTTCAGGGGTTTTTTCTGTGATATTTTGTACTTTTACCGATTTGCC
>RXID01017507.1:0-14346 GCA_005019695.1 Trichopus zeylanicus subsp. travancoricus
TAGATAAGTTTTTCAAGCAAGTTTGAATTTTTTTTTTTAAGAGGTGCACGCAAGTAAATCGAAATTTTCAAATGAGGCAAAAAATCACAGAAAATTTTCCAAAGTATAGAAAATCATAAAATTCCATAAAAATATAGAGATATATAAAAACCCTCCCTCGAAAGTTTAAAAACTTAAAAACATCCCTTAAATGTAAAAAAAATAAAATATTTATTAAATATACAAAAATTACAGATAATTCGTAAAAGCGCAAAATAAGTTTTAAAAATACTTTACTTCCTTTGAACTTGCTACGTTACGAGGTTAAATATGTATTTTAAAATTTAAGGGATGTTTTCCGAGCAACTTTGAATTTTTTTTAAGTGGCATAGGCAAATAAATTAAATTATTCGAGCGAGAAAAGAAATCACAGAAAAATTATGAAAGTATGGAAAGCCATAAAATTTTCTAAAAATATAAAAAAATTATGAAGAAATCTCCCTTGAAAGTTCAAAAATTGAGAAAAAAAAATGCTTCAAAGTAAATAAAATACACGATACATTAAATTTGCAAAATATGTAGAAAACTGGTGAAAGTACAAAATAATATAGAAAAACCTCAGAAACTCCGTGAAATTAGAGAAATCCCAAGAAACCCGTTAAAATTCATGAAAATATAAAAAATCCCAGAAAATATAAAAATTTTTAAAAAATTATGTTTAGAGTATGCCTTTCATTCCCCGAATGGGTATATATGCGATAATTAAGATTTTGAAATTGAGTCTTCAATTTCAATTTTTAAGAGGTGCACATGTCCAAAATATTTTTCTGGTTAATTTTCTTTTTCCAAAACGGTATATATGCGAAAATTAAGCCCTTTAAGGTTAAATATGAAATTTTATTTTCGTAGGAGTCATATATGTAAAAATCAGGGTTTTCTAATCGAATCAGCGATTTTATTTTTTAAGATTATGAGGATAAATATGTTTTTAAAATACTTGACTTCTATTGAATTTTTCACAATATGAGGTTAAATATGAATTTTCATTTTGTAAGTAAGTTTTCCAAGCATGATTGAATTTTTTTTAAGTGGCGCGCAAGGAAATTAGAATATCTGAATTAGGATAAAAATCATAGAAATATTATGACAGCATAGAAAATCATAAAATTCCATAAAAATATAATAAAGTATAAAAAACTCCCTTGAAATCCCAAAAACATGAAAAAAAATATTTGAAAATTCATTAATTTTGCAAAAAATGCTGAGACTTGGTGAAAATAGAAAATATCACAAAAAACCCTCCCAAAGTCCATAAAATCATGGAAATCTTAAAAGAACCCTCAAGCTTCACGAAACTAGACAAAATCCCCGAAACTACAGAAAAAACATAAAAATTCTCTTTTAAATATGCATTTCGTTCTCTAAAGGGGTGTATACGCGATAATTTAAATTTTCAGGTTGAGTCTTCCAATTCAGTTTTCAAGAGATATATATGCCAATGACTTCTCTCTACGTAATTTTCTTCTTTCAAAGTGGTTTATGTGCGAAAATTAAGTTCTTTCAGGTTAAATATGAAATTTTATTTTTGAAAGAGACATACATGTGAAAAACAGTGCTTTTTTATTGAATATGCGATTTCATTTTTTAAGTTTTGAGGCAGAATCATTTTTTGTAGTACTTTATTTCTTTCGAATTTTTTACCTTACGAGGTTAATATGATTTTTCATTTTTTAGAAAAGTTTTCCAAGCAAGTTTGAATTTTTTTTAAGAGGTGTACGCAAGTAAATTGAAATTTTCGAATGAGGCAAAAAATCACAGAAAATTTTCCAACGTATAGAAAATCATAAAATTCCATAAAAATATAGAGATATATAAAAACCCTCCCTCTAAAGTTCAAAAACTTAAAAACATCCCTTGAACGTAAAAAAAATACAAAATTTATTAAATATACAAAAATTACAGATAATTCGTAAAAGAGCAAAATAAGTTTTAAAAATAATTTACTTCTTTTGAACTTGCTACGTTACGAGGTTAAATATGTATTTTCAATTTCAAGGGATGTTTTCCGAGCAACTTTGAATTTTTTTTTTAAGTGGCATATGCAAATAAATTAAATTATTTGAACGAGGAAAGAAATCACAGAAAAATTATGAAAGTATGGCCCCCCCTCAAATTTCTCACCCCTATAACCCCCTTCTGCCGAACTCTCCCTTGGAAAGTTCAAAAATTGAGAAAAAAAAGCTGCAAAGTAAATAAAAATACACGCTTCGTTAAACTTGTGGCAAATAGGTAGAAAACTGGTGAAAGTACAAAATAACATAGAAAAACCTCAGAAACTCCGTGAAATTAGAGAAATCCCAAAAAACCCGTTAAAATTCATGAAAATATAAAAAATCCCAGAAAAGATAAAAATTTTAAAAAAATTATGTTTAGAGTATGCATTTCATTCTCTGAATGGGTATATATGCGATAATTAAGATTTTGAAATTGAGTCTTCAATTTCAATTTTTAAGAGGTGCACATGTCCAAAATATTTTTCTGGTTAATTTTCTTGTTCCAAAACGGTATATATGCGAAAATTAAGCCCTTTAAGGTTAAATATGAAATTTTATTTTCGTAGGAGTCATATACGTAAAAATCAGGGTTTTCTAATCATATCAGCGATTTTATTTTTTAAGATTATGAGGATAAATATGTTTTAAAAATACTTGACTTCTATTGAATTTTTTCGCATTATGAGGTTAAATATGAATTTTCATTTTGTAAGTAAGTTTTCCAAGGATGATTGAATTTTTTTTAAGTGACACGCAAGGAAGTTAGAATCTCTGAATTAGCAAAAAAGTCATAGCAATATTATGACAGCATAGAAAATCAAAAAAATCCATAAAATTATAATAAAGTATAAAAAACTCGCTTGAAAGCTCAAGAACATGAAAAGAAATATTTCGAAATTCATTAATTTTGTAGAAAAATGTAGAGAATTGTTAAAAATATAAAATATCACAAAAAACCCTCCCAAAGTCCATAAAATCATGGAAATCTTAAAAGAACCCTCAAGCTTCACGAAACTAGACAAAATCCCGGAAACTACAAAAAAAACATGAAAATTGTCTTTTAAATATGCATTTCGTTCTCTAAAGGGTTGTATATGCGATAATTTAAATTTTCAGGTTGAGTCTTCCAATTCAGTTTTAAGAGATATATATGCCAATGACTTCTCTCGACGTAATTTTCTTCTTTCAAAGCGATTTATATGCAGAAATTAAGTTCTTTCAGGTTAAATATGAAATTTTATTTTTGAAAGAGACATATATGTGAAAATCAATGCTTTTTTATTGAATATGCGATTTAATTTTTTATGTTTTGAGGCAGAATCATTTTTTGTAGTACTTTATTTCTTTCGAATTTTTTACCTTACGAGGTTAATATGTATTTTCATTTTTTAGATAAGTTTTGCAAGAAAGTTTGAATTTTCTTAAGAGGTGTACGCAAGTAAATTGAAATTTTCGAATGAGGCAAAAAATCACATAAAATTTTCCAAAGTATAGAAAATCATAAAATTCCATAAAAATATAGAGATATATAAAAACCCTCCCTCGAAAGTTCAAAAACTTAAAAACATCCCTTGAACGTAAAAAAAATACAAAATTTATTAAATATACAAAGAATTACAGATAATTAGTAAAAGCGCAAAATAAGTTTGAAAAATACTTCACTTCTTTTGAACTTGCTACGTTACGAGGTTAAATATGTATTTTCAATTTCAAGGGATGTTTTCCGAGCAACTTTGAATTTTTTTTTTAAGTGGCATATGCAAATAAATTAAATTATTAGAACGAGGAAAGAATCACAGAAAAATTAGAAATTATGGAAAACCATAAAATTTCTAAACAATATAAAAAATTCCGAAGAAAGACAATCTCCCTTGAAAGTTCAACATTGAGAAAAAAAAATGCTTCAAAGTAATAAAATACCCGATACGTTTAAATTTGCAAAATATGTAGAAACACTGGTGAAAGTACAAATAACATAGAAAAACCTCAGAAACTCCGTGAAATTAGAGAAATCCCAAGAAACCCGTTAAAATTCATGGAAATATAAAAAATCCCAGAAAATATAAAAATTTTTAAAAAATTATGTTTAGAGTATGCCTTTAATTCCCCGAATGGGTATATATGCGATAATTAAGATTTTGAAATTGAGTCTTCAATTTTCAATTTTTAAAGGGGTAACATGTCCAAATATTTGTCTGGATTTACTTGCTTTTTCCAAAACGGTATATATGCGAAAATTAAGCCCTTTAAGGTTAAATATGAAATTTTATTTTCGTAGGAGTCATATATGTAAAAATCAGGGTTTTCTAATCGAATCAGCGATTTTATTTTTTAAGATTATGGGGATAAATATGTTTTTAAAATACTTGACTTCTATTGAATTTTTCACAATATGAGGTTAAATATGAATTTTCATTTTGTAAGTAAGTTTTCCAAGCATGATTGAATTTTTTTTAAGTGGCACGCAAGGAAATTAGAATCTCTGAATTAGGAAAAAAATCATAGAAATATTATGATAGCATAGAAAATCATAAAATTCCATAAAAATATAATAAAGTATAACAAACTCGCTTGAAAGCTCAAGAGCATGAAAAGAAATATTTCGAAATTCATTAATTTTGTAGAAAAATGTAGAGAATTGTTAAAAAAAGAAAATATCACAAAAAATCCTCCCACAGTCCATTAAATCATGGAAATCTTAAAAGAACCCTCAAGCTTCACGAAACTAGACAAAATCCCCGAAACTACAAAAAGAACATAAAAATTCTCTTTTAAATATGCATTTCGTTCTCTAAAGGGGTGTATACGCGATAATTTAAATTTTCAGGTTGAGTCTTCCAATTCAGTTTTCAAGAGATATATATGCCAATGACTTCTCTCTACCTAATTTTCTTCTTTCAAAGCGGTTTATGTGCGAAAATTAAGTTCTTTCAGGTTAAATATGAAATTTTATTTTTGAAAGAGACATACATGTGAAAATCAGTGCTTTTTTATTGAATATGCGATTTCATTTTTTAAGTTTTGAGGCAGAATCATTTTTTGTAATACTTTATTTCTTTTGAATTTTTTACCTTACGAGGTTAATATGTTTTTTCATTTTTTAGATAAGTTTTCCAAGCAAGTTTGAATTTTTTTTAAGAGGTGTACGCAAGTAAATTGAAATTTTCCAATGAGGCAAAAAATCACAGAAAATTTTCCAAAGTATAGAAAATCATAAAATTCCATAAAAATATAGAGATATATAAAAACCCTCCCTCGAAAGTTTAAAAACTTAAAAACATCCCTTAAATGTAAAAAAAATAAAATATTTATTAAATATACAAAAATTACAGATAATTCGTAAAAGCGCAAAATAAGTTTGAAAAATACTTCACTTCTTTTGAACTTGCTACGTTACGAGGTTAAATATGTATTTTCAATTTCAAGGGATGTTTTCCGAGCAACTTTGAATTTTTTTTTTAAGTGGCATATGCAAATAAATTAAATTATTAGAACGAGGAAAGAAATCACAGAAAAATTATGAAAGTATGGAAAACCATTCAAATTTTCTAACACTATTAAAAACATTATGAAGAAATCTCCCTTGAAAGTTCAAAAAATTGGAAACAAAATGTTCAAAGTAAATAAAAAACAAGATACGTTAAATTTGCAAAATATGTCGAAAACTGGTGCAAAGCTACAAAATAACATCAGAAAAAAACCTCAGAAACTCCGTGAAATTACGAAGAAATCCAAGAAAACCGTTAGCATTCAGAAATATAAAAAATCCACGAAATTATAAAATTTTTTATAAAAAATTATGTTCGAAGTATGCCTTTCATTCCCCGCATGGGTATCATATGCGATAATTTAAGATTTTGGAAATTGCGTCTTCAATTTCAATTTTAAGAGGTGACATGTCCAAAATATTTTTCTGGTTAATTATTTTTTTCAAAACGGTATATATGCGAAAATTAAGCCATTTAAGGTTAAATATGAAATTTTATTTTTGTACGGGTCATATATGTAAAAATCAGGGTTTTCTAATCGAATCAGCGATTTTATTTTTTAAGATTATGAGGATAAATATGTTTTTAAAATACTTGACTTCTATTGAATTTTTCACAATATGAGGTTAAATATGAATTTTCATTTTGTAACTAAGTTTTCCAAGCATGATTGAATTTTTTTTAAGTGGCACGCAAGGAAATTAGAATCTCTGAATTAGGAAAAAAATCATAGAAATATTATGACAGCATAGAAAATCATAAAATTCCATAAAAATATAATAAAGTATAAAAAACTCGCTTGAAAGATCAAAAACATGAAAAAAAATATTTCAAAATTCATTAATTTTGTAGAAAAATGTAGAGAATTGGTAAAAATTGGAAATATCACCAAAAACCCTCCCAAAATACATAAAATCATGGAAATCTTAAAAGAACCCTCAAGCTTCATGAAAGTAGACAAAATCCCCGAAACTACAAAAAAAACATAAAAATTCTCTTTTAAATATGCATTTTGTTCTCTAAATGGGTGTATATGCGATAATTTAAATTTTCAGATTGAGTATTCCACTCCAGTTTTTAAGAGATATATATGCCAATAACTTCTCTCTACGTAATTTTCTTCTTTTAAAGCGGTTTATATGCGGAAATTAAGTTCTTTCAGGTTAATATATGAAAATTTATTTTTGAAACAGACATATATGAGAAAATCAGTGCTTTTTATTGAATATGCGATTTCATTTTTTTCAGTTTTGAGGCAGAATCATTTTTTGTAGTACTTTATTTCTTTCGAATTTTTTACCTTACGAGGTTAATATGTTTTTTCATTTTTTAGAAAAGTTTTCCAAGCAAGTTTGAATTTTTTTTAAGAGGTGTACGCAAGTAAATTGAAATTTTCGAATGAGGCAAAAAATCACAGAAAATTTTCCAAAGTATAGAAAATCATAAAATTCCATAAAAATATAGAGATATATAAAAACCCTCCCTCGAAAGTTCAAAAACTTAAAAAAATCCCTAGAACGTAATAAAAATACAAAATTTATTAAATATTCAAAAATTACAGATAATTCGTAAAAGCGCAAAATAAGTTTTAAAAATACTTTACTTCTTTTGAACTTGCTACGTTACGAGGTTAAATATGTATTTTCAATTTCAAGGGATGTTTTTCGAGCAACTTTGAATTTTTTTTTTAAGTGGCATATGCAAATAAATTAAATTATTAGAACGAGGAAAGAAATCACAGAAAAATTATGAAAGTATGGAAAACCATAAAATTTTCTAAAAATATAAAAAAATTACGAAGAAATCTCCCTTGAAAGTTCAAAAATTGAGAAAAAAAATGCTTCAAAGTAAATAACATACACGATACATTAAATTTGCAAAATATGTAGAAAATTGGTGAAAGTACAAAATAACATAGAAAAACCTCAGAAACTCCGTGAAATTAGAGAAATCCCAAAAAACCCGTTAAAATTCATGAAAATATAAAAAATCCCAGAAAATATAAAAATTTTAAAAAAATTATGTTTAGCGTATGCATTTCATTCTCTGAATGGGTATATATGCGACTATTAATTAAGATTTTGAAATTGAGTCTTCAATTTTCAATTTTAAGATGGTTACACATGGTCCACACCTATTTTTCTGGTTAATTTTCTTTTTTCGAAACGGTTATATATGCGAAAATTAGCCCTTTAAGGTAAATATGAAATTTTATTTCGTAGGCGTCATATATGTAAAAATCAGGGTTTTCTATCGAATCAGCGATTTTATTTTTTAAGCTTATGAGGATAAATATGTTTTTCACATACTTGACTTCTATTGAATTTTTAGCATTATGAGGTTTAAATATGAATTTTTAACTTTGAGTAAGTTTTCCTAAGGATGATTGATTTTTTTTTAAGTGGACGAAGGAAATTAGAATCTCTGAATTAGGAAAAAAGTCATGAAATATTATGACAACATAGAAAATCAAAAAATTCCATAAAAATATAATAAATTATACAAAACTCGCTTGAAAGCTTTCAGAACATTGAAACGGAAATTATTTCGAAAATTCATTAATTTTGTAGAAAAAATGTAGAGATATTGTTAAAAAATAGGAAATAATCACTAAAAACCCTCCCAAAGTCCATTAAAATCATGGAACTCTTAAAAGCCCTCAAGCTTCACGAAACTAGACAAAATCCCCGAAACTACAAAAAAAAACATATACTATAAATCTTTGTAAAATATTGCATTTCGTTCTCTAAGGGGTTGTTTTGTTTGTATATGCGATAATTTTAATTTTCAGGTTGAGTCTTCCAATTCAGTTTTTAAGAGATATATATGCCAATAACTTCTCTCTACGTAATTTTCTTCTTTCAAAGCAGTTTATATGCGGAAATTAAGATCTTTCAGGTTAAATATGAAATTTTATTTTTGGAAGAGACATATATGTGAAACTCAGTGCTTTTTTATTGAATATGCGATTTCATTTTTTATGTTTTGAGGCAGAATCATTTTTTGTAGTATTTTATTTCTTTCCAAATTTTTGCCTTACGAGGTTAATATGTATTTTTATTTTTTAGATAAGTTTTGCAAGCAAGTTTGAATTTTTCTAAGAGGTGTACGCGAGTAAATTGAAATTTTCGAATGAGGCAAAAAATCACAGAAAATTTTCCAAAGTATAGAAAATCATAAAATTCCATAAAAAATATAGAGATATATAAAAACCCTCCCTCGAAAGTTCAAAAACTTAAAATCATCCCTTGAACGTAAAAAAAATACAAAATTTATTAAATATACAAAAATTACAGATAATTCGTAAAAGCGCAAAATAAGTTTTAAAAATACTTTACTTCTTTGAACTTGCTACGTTACGAGGTTAAATATGTATTTTAAATTTTAAGGGATGTTTCCCGAGCAACTTTGAATTTTTTTTAAGTGGCAAATGCAAATAAATTAAATTATTAGAGCGGGGAAAGAAATCACAGAAAAATTATGAAAGTATGGAAAGCCATAAAATTTTCTAAAAATATAAAAATATTATGAAGAAATCTCCCTTGAAAGTTCAAAAATTGAGAAAAAAAATGCTTCAAAGTAAACAAAATACTCGATACATTAAATTTGCAAAATATGTAGAAAACTGGTGAAAGTACAAAATAACATAGAAAAACCTCAGAAACTGCGTGAAATTAGAGAAATCACAAAAAACCCGTTAAAATTCATGAAAATATGAAAAATCCCAGAAAATATAAAAATTTTAAAAAAATTATGTTTAGAGTATGCATTTCATTCTCTGAATGGGTATATATGCGTTAATTAAGATTTTGAAATTGAGTCTTCAATTTCAATTTTTAAGAGGTACACATGTCTAAAATATTTTTCTGGTTAATTTTCTTTTTTCGAAACGGTATATATGCGAAAATTAAGCCCTTTAAGGTTAAATATGAAATTTTATTTTCGTAGGAGTCATATATGTAAAAAATCAGGGTTTTCTAATCGAATCAGCGATTTTGTTTGTTAAGATTATGAGGATAAATATGTTTTTAAAATACTTGACTTCTATTGAATTTTTTCGCATTATGAGGTTAAATATGAATTTTCATTTTGTAAGTAAGTTTTCCAAGGATGATTGAATTTATTTTAAGTGGCACGCAAGGAAATTAGAATCTCTGAATTAGGAAAAAAATCATAGAAATATTATGACAGCATAGAAAAGCAAAAAATTCCATAAAAATATAATAAAGTATAAAAAACTCGCTTGAAAGCTCAAGAACATGAAAAGAAATATTTCAAAATTCATTAATTTTGTAGAAAAATGTAGAGAATTGTTAAAAATAGAAAATATCACAAAAAACCATCCCAAAGTCCATAAAATCATGGAAATCTTAAAAGAACCCTCAAGCTTCACGAAACTAGACAAAATCCCGGAAACTACAAAAAAACCATAAAAATTCTCTTTTAAATATGCATTTCGTTCTCTACTGGGGTGTATATGCGATAATTTAAATTTTCAGGTTGAGTCTTCCAATTCAGTTTTTAAGAGATATATATGCCAATAACTTCTCTCTACGTAATTTTCTTCTTTCAAAGCGGTTTATATGCGGAAATTAAGTTCTTTCAGGTTAAATATGAAATTTTATTTTTGAAAGAGACATATATGTGAAAATCAGTGCTTTTTTATTTAATATGCGATTTAATTTTTTATGTTTTCAGGCAGAATCATTTTTTGTAGTATTTTATTTCTTTCCAAATTTTTGCCTTACGAGGTTAATATGTATTTTCATTTTTTAGATATCTTTTGCAAGCAAGTTTGAATTTTTCTAAGAGGTGTACGCAAGTAAATTGAATTTTTTGAATGAGGCAAAAAATCACAGAAAATTTTCCAAAGTATAGAAAATCATAAAATTCCATAAAAATATAGAGATATATAAAAACCCTCCCTCGAAAGTTCAAAAACTTAAAAAAAATCCCTTGAACGTAAGAAAAATACAAAATTTATTAAATATACAAAAATTACAGATAATTCGAAAAAGCGCAAAATAAGTTTTAAAAATACTTTACTTCTTTTGAACTTGCTACGTTACGAGGTTAAATATGTATTTTAAATTTTAAAGGATGTTTTCCGAGCAACTTTGAATTTTTTTTAAGTGGCATATGCAAATAAATTAAATTATTAGAGCGAGGAAAGAAATCACAGAAAAAGTATGAAAGTATGGAAAGCCATAAAATTTTCTAAAAATATAAAAAAATTATGAAGAAATCTCCCTTGAAAGTTGAAAAATTGAGAAAAAAAATGCTTCAAAGTAAATAAAATACACGATACATTAAATTTGCAAAATATGTAGAAAACTGGTGAAAGTACAAAATAACATAGAAAAACCTCAGAAACTCCGTGAAATTAGAGAAATCCCAAAAAACCAGTTAAAATTCATGAAAATATAAAAAATCCCAGAAAATATAAAAATTTTAAAAAAATTATGTTTAGAGTATGCATTTCATTCTCGGAATGGGTATATATGCGATAATTAAGATTTTGAAATTGAGTCTTCAATTTCAATTTTTAAGAGGTACACATGTCCAAAATATTTTTCTGGTTAATTTTCTTTTTTCAAAACGGTATATATGCAAAAATTAAGCCCTTTAAAGTTAAATATGAAATTTTATTTTCGTAGGAGTCAGATATGTAAAAATCAGGGTTTTCTAATCGAATCAGCGATTTCATTTTTTAAGATTAGGAGGATAAATATGTTTTTAAAATACTTGACTTCTATTGAATTTTTCACAATATGAGGTTAAATATCAATTTTCATTTTGTAGGTAAGTTTTCCAAGGATGATTGATTTTTGTTAAGTGGCACGCAAGGAAATTAGAATCTCCTAATTAGGAAAAATGTCATAAAATATTAGACAGCTAGAAAATCGAAAAAAATTCCATAAAAATATAATAAAGAGAAAAAATACAAAACCTCGCTTGAAAGCTCAAGAACATGAAAAGAAAATATTTCAAAATTCATTAATTTTGGTAGAAAAATGTGAGAATTTTTTTAAAATAGAAAATATCACAAAAAAACCTCCCCAAAGTCCATAAAATCATGAAATATTAAAAGAACCCGCAAGCCTTCATTCACGCACTAGACAAATCCCGCGAACGAAGAAAAAACTAAAAATTCCTCTTTAAATATGCATTTCCGGGTCTCTAAAGGGGTGTATATATGCGATAATTTAAATTTTCAGGTTGAGTCGTCCAATTCAGTTTTTAAGAGATATATATGCCAATAACTTCTCTCTACGTAATTTTCTTCTTTCAAAGCAGTTTATATGCGGAAATTAAGTTCTTTCAGGTTAAATATGAAATTTTATTTTTGAAAGAGACATATATGTGAAAATCAGTGCTTTTTTATTGAATATGCGATTTAATTTTTTATGTTTTCAGGCAGAATCATTTTTTGTAGTATTTTATTTCTTTCCAAATTTTTGCCTTACGAGGTTAATATGTATTTTCATTTTTTAGATAAGTTTTGCAAACAAGTTTGAATTTTTCTAAGAGGTGTACGCAAGTAAATTGAAATTTTCGAATGAGGCAAAAAATCACAGAAAATTTTCCAAAGTATAGAAAATCATAAAATTCCATAAAAATATAGAGATATATAAAAACCCTCCCTCGAAAGTTCAAAAACTTAAAAAAAATCCCTTGAACGTAAGAAAAATACAAAATTTATTAAATATACAAAAATTACAGATAATTCGTAAAAGCGCCAAATAAGTTTTAAAAATACTTTACTTCTTTTGAACTTGCTACGTTACGAGGTTAAATATGTATTTTAAATTTTAAGGGATGTTTCCCGAGCAACTTTGAATTTTTTTTAAGTGGCAAATGCAAATAAATTAAATTATTAGAGCGGGGAAAGAAATCACAAAAAAATTATGAAAGTATGGAAAGCCATAAAATTTTCTAAAAATATAAAAATATTATGAAGAAATCTCCCTTGAAAGTTCAAAAATTGAGAAAAAAAATGCTTCAAAGTAAACAAAATACTCGATACATTAAATTTGCAAAATATGTAGAAAACTGGTGAAAGTACAAAATAACATAGAAAAACCTCAGAAACTGCGTGAAATTAGAGAAATCACAAAAAACCCGTTAAAATTCATGAAAATATGAAAAATCCCAGAAAATATAAAAATTTTAAAAAAATTATGTTTAGAGTATGCATTTCATTCTCTGAATGGGTATAGATGCGATAATTAAGATTTTGAAATTGAGTCTTCAATTTCAATTTTTAAGAGGTACACATGTCCAAAATATTTTTCTGGTTAATTTTCTTTTTTCGAAACGGTATATATGCGAAAATTAAGCCCTTTAAGGTTAAATATGAAATTTTATTTTCGTAAGAGTCATATATGTAAAAATCAGGGTTTTCTAATCGAATCAATGATTTTATTTTTTAAGATTATGAGGATAAATATGTTTTTAAAATACTTGACTTCTATTGAATTTTTTCGCATTATGAGGTTAAATATGAATTTTCATTTTGTGAGTAAGTTTTCCAAGCATGATTGAATTTTTTTTAAGTGGCACGCAAGGAAATTAGAATCTCTGAATTAGGAAAAAAATCATAGAAATATTATGACAGCATAGAAAATCAAAAAATTCCATAAAAATATAATAAAGTATAAAAAAGTCGCTTGAAAGCTCAAGAACATGAAAAGAAATATTTCGAAATTCATTAATTTTGTAGAAAAATGTAGAGAATTGTTAAAACTAGAAAATATCACAAAAAACCCTCCCAAAGTCCATAAAATCATGGAAATCTTAAAAGAACCCTCAAGCTTCACGAAACTAGACAAAATCCCCGAAACTACAAAAAAACATAAAAATTCTCTTGTAAATATGCATTTCGTTCTCGAAAGGGCTACATATGCGATAGCTAAAAATTTCAGATTGAGTCTTCCGTTTTAGTTTTTAAGAAATATATATATGCCAAAAACTTTTCTCTACGTATTTATCTTCTTTCACAAAGCGGTTTAATATGCGGATTAAGTTCTTTCATTTCAGGTTAATAGGAATTTTTGAGTTTTGAAAAGACATATATGTGAAAATCAGTGCTTTTTTCGTGAATATGCGATTTTAATGTTTTATGTTTTCAGGCAGAATCATGTTTTGTAGTATTTTATTTCTTTCCAAATTTTTTCCTTACGAGGTTAATATGTATTTTCATTTTTTAGATAAGTTTTGCAAGCAAGTTTGAATTTTTCTAAGAGGTGTACGCAAGTAAATTGAAATTTTCGAATGAAGCAAAAAATCACAGAAAATTTTCCAAAGTATAGAAAATCATAAAATTCCATGAAAGTATAGAGATATATAAAAAACCTCCCTCGAAAGTTCAAAAACTTAAAAAAATCCCTTGAACGTAAAAAAAATACAAAATTTATTAAATATACAAAAATTACAGATAATTCGTAAAAGCGCAAAATAAGTTTTAAAAATACTTTACTTCCTTTGAACTTGCTACGTTACGAGGTTAAATATGTATTTTAAAATTTAAGGGATGTTTTCCGAGCAACTTTGAATTTTTTTTTAAGTGGCATAGGCAAATAAATTAAATTATTCGAGCGAGAAAAGAAATCACAGAAAAATTATGAAAGTATGGAAAGCCATAAAATTTTCTAAAAATATAAAAAAATTATGAAGAAATCTCCCTTGAAAGTTCAAAAATTGAGAAAACAAATGCTTCAAAGTAAATAAAATACACGATACATTAAATTTACAAAACATGTAGAAAACTGGTGAAAGTACAAAATAACATAGAAAACCTCAGAAACTCCGTGAAATTAGAGAAA
>RXID01017508.1:0-10600 GCA_005019695.1 Trichopus zeylanicus subsp. travancoricus
CCAAAACATAAAAACAACCACTGAACGTAAAAAAAATACAAAATTTATTAAATATGCAAAAATTACATATAATTCGTAAAAACGCAAAATAAGTTTTAAAGAAACTTCACTTCTTTTGAACTTGCCACATTACGAGGTTAAAACTCCGTGAAATTAGAGAAATCCCAAAAAACCCCTTAAACTTCATGAAAATATAAAAAATCCCAGAAACTATAAAAAGTTCAGAAAAATTGAGTTTTGACTATTCATCACCTGCTCTAAAGGGGTATATATGCGATAATTAAGATTTTGAAATTGAGTCTTCAATTTCAGTTTTTAAGAGGTATATATGTCAAAAATATTTTTCTGGTTAATTTTCTTTTTTCAAAGGGGTATATATGCGAAAATTTAGCCCTTTAAGGTTAAATATGAAATTTTATTTTTTTAGGAGTCATATATGTAAAAATTGGAGTTTTATAATCGAATCAGCGATTTAATTTTTTAAGATTCTGAGGACAAATATGTTTTTAAAATACCTGACTTCTTTTGAATTTTTTACGTTATGAGGTGAAATATGAATTTTCAATTTGTAAGTAAGTTTTCGAAGCATGTTTGAAATTTTTTAAGCGGCACCCAAGGAAATTAGAATCTTTGAATGAGGAGAAAAAAGCACAGATATATTATGACCGTATAGAAAATCATAAAATTCCATAAAAATATAATAAAGTATAAAAAGACTCCCTTGAAATCTCAAAAACATCAAAAAAAATATTTCAAAATACATTAATTTTGCAAAAAATGCAGAGAATTGGTAAAAATAGAAAATATCGCCAAAAACCCTCCCAAAGTCCATAAAATCATGGAAATCTTAAAAGAACCCTCAATCTTCATGAAAGTAGACAAAATCCCTTAAACTACAAAAAAACATAAAAATTCTCTTTTAAATATGCATTTCGTTCTCTAAAGGGGTACATATGCGATAATTAAAAATTTCAGATTGAGTCTTCCATTTTAGTTTTTAAGAAATATTTATATGCCAAAAACTTTTCTCTACGTATTTTTCTTCTTTCAAAGTGTTTTATATACGAAAATTAAGTTCTTTTAGGTTAAATATGAAATTTTATTTTTTAAAGAGGCATATATGTGAAAATCAGTGCTTTTTTATTGAATATGCGATTTCATTTTCTCAGTTATGAGGCAAAATAATTTTTTGCAGTACTTTATTGCTTTCGACTTTTTTACCTTACGAGGTTAGTATGTATTTTCATTTTTTAAATAGGTTTTCCAAGAAGGTTTGAATTTTTTAAGAGGTGTACACAAGTAAACTGAAATTTTCAAATGAGGCAAAAAGTCACAGAAAATTTTTCAATGCGTAGAAAACCACAAAATTCCGTAAAAATATAAAGGCATATAAAAACCCTCCCTCGATAGTTCCAAAACTTAAAAACAACCATTGAACGTAAAAAAAATACAAATACCAAAATTTATTCAAATATCGCAAAAATTACATATATTCGTAAAAACGCAAAATAAGTTTTAAAGAAACTTCACTTCTCTGAACTTGCAACCATTACGGGTTTAATTAAAATCCGTGAAATGTATTAGAGAAATCCCAAAAAACCCCTTAAGCTTCATGAAAAATATAAAAAAATCCCAGAAACTATAAAAAAGTACAAAAAAGTCATGCTTTGAATATGCATTTCATTCTCTAAAGGGGTATATATGCGATAATTAAGATTTTGAAATTGACTCTCCAATTTCAATTTTTAAGAGGTATACATGTCAAAAATATTTTTCTTGTTAATTTTCTTTTTTCAAAGTGGTTTATATGCGAAAATTAAGCCCTTTAAGGTTAAATATGAAATTTTATTTTTTTAGGAGTCATATATGTAAAAATCGGGGTTTTCTAATCGAATCAGCGATTTAATTTTTTAAGATTACGAGAATAAATATGTTTTCAAAAATTACTTGACTTCCTTTGAATTTTTTACATTATGAGGTTAAATAGAATTTTCATTTCTGTGGCGTTATGTTTTCCAAGCTGTTTGAACTTTTTTAATGGTACGCAAGGAAATTAGAATCTGTGACTGTGGAAAAAAATGATAGAAATATTATGACAGTATAGAAAATCATAAAATTCCATAAAAAATAATAAAGTATAAAAAACTCCATTGAAAGCTCAAAAACATGAAAAAAAAAATATTTCAAAATTCATTAATTTTGCAAAAAATGTAGAGAATTGGTAAAAATAGAAAATATCACCAAAAACCCTCCCAAAGTCCATAAAATCGTGGAAATCTTAAAAGAACCCTCAAACTTCATGAAAGTAGAAAAAAACCCTGAAACTACAAAAAACCATAAAAATTCTCTTTTAATATGCATTTCGTTCTCTAAAGGGGTATACTATGCGATAGTTAAAATTTTCGGAATTAGTCTTCCATTTCAGTTTTTAAGAGATATATACGCCAAAAACTTTTCTCTACGTAATTTCCTTCTTTCGAAGCGGTTTATATACGAAAATTAAGTTGGTTCAGGTTAAATATTAAATTTTACTTTTGAAAGAGATATATATGTGAAAATCAGTGCTTTTCCATTGAATATGAGATTTCATTTTTTAGGTTATGAGGCAAAATAATTTTTTGCAGTACTTTATTACTCTCGAATTTTTTACCTTACGAGGTTAATACGTATTTTCATTTTTTCGATAAGTTTTCGAAGCAAGTTTCAATTTTTTTAAGAGGTGTACGCAAGTAAACTGAAATTTTCAAATGAGGCAAAAAATCACAGAAAATTTTTCAAAGCATAGAAAATCATAAAATTCCCAAAAAATATAAAGATATATGAAAACACTCCCTCGAAAGTTCAAAAACTTAAAAACAACCCTTGAACGTAAAAAAATACAAAATTTATTAAATATGCAAAAATTACGGATAATTCGTAAAAGCGAAAAATAAGTTTTAAAAGTACTTTACTTCTTTTGAACGTGCCACGTTACGAGGTTGAACATGTATTTCCAATTTTAAGGTACATTTTCCAAGGAACTTTTACTTTTTTTTAGGTGGTATCTGCAAATAAATTAAATTTTCAGAATGAGGAAGAAAATCACAGAAAAATTATGAAATATGGAAAACCATAAAATTTTCTAAAAATGTAAAAGATTATGAAGAAATCTCCCTTGAAAGTTCAAAAATGGAGAAAAAAATGCTTCAGAGTAAATAAAATACAGGATACATTAAATTTGCAAAAAATGTAGAAACCGGTGAAAGTACGAAATATCATAGAAAAACCTCTGAAACTCCGTGATATTAGAGAAATCCCAAAAAACCCCTTAAGCTTCATGAAAAATATAAAAAATCCCAGAAACTATAAAAAGTTCAAAAAAGTCATGCTTTGAATATGCATTTCATTCTCTAAAGGGGTATATATGCGATAATTAAGATTTTGAAATTGACTCTCCAATTTCAATTTTTCAGAGGTATATATGTCAAAAATATTCTTCTGGTTAATTTTCTTTTTTCAAAGTGGTGTATATGCGAAAATTAAGCCCTTTAAGGTTAAATATGAAATTTTATTTTTTTAGGAGTCATATATGTAAAAATCGGGGTTTTCTAATCGAATCAGCGATTTAATTTTTTAAGATTATGAGAATAAATATGTTTTCAAAATACTTGACTTCTTTTGAATTTTTTACATTATGAGGTTGAATATGAATTTTCATTTTGTGAGTATGTTTTCCAAGCATGTTTGAATTTTTTTTAAGTGGCACGCAAGGAAATTAGAATCTTTGAATGTGGCAAAAAATGATAGAAATATTATGACAGTAGAGAAAATCATAAAATTCCATAAAAATATGATAAAGTATAAAAAAACTCCATTGAAAGCTCAAAAACTTGAAAAACAAATATTTCAAAATTCATTAATTTTGCAAAAAATGTAGAGAATTGGTAAAAATAGAAAATATCAGCAAAACCCTCCAAAGTCCATAAAATCATGGAATCTTAAAGAACCCTCAAACTTCGTGAAAGTAGAAAAAATCCCTGAAACTACAAAAAAAACATAAAAATTCTCTTAAAATATGCATTTCGTTCTCTAAAGGGTATAATATGCGATAGTTAAAATTTTCGGATTGAGTCTTCCATTGCAGTTTTTTATGAGATATATAACGCCAAAAAACCTTTTCTCTACGTAATTTCCTTCTTTCGAAGCGGTTTATATACGAAAATTAAGTTGGTTCAGGTTAAATATTAAATTTTACTTTTGGAAGAGATATATATGTGAAAATCAGTGCTTTTCTATTGAATATGAGATTTCATTTTTTAGGTTGTGAGGCAAAATAATTTTTTGCAGTACTTTATTACTCTCGAATTTTTTACCTTACGAGGTTAATACGTATTTTCATTTTTTCGATAAGTTTTCGAAGCAAGTTTCAATTTTTTTAAGAGGTGTACGCAAGTGAACTGAAATTTTCAAATGAGGCAAAAAAATCACAGGAAACTTTTCAAAGCATAGAAAATCATAAAATTCCCAAAATATATAAAGATATATGAAAACACTCCCTCGAAGGTTCAAAAACTAAAAAACAACCCTTGAACGTAAAAAAATACAAAATTTCTTAAATATGCAAAAATTACGGATAATTCGTAAAAGCGAAAAATAAGTTTTAAAAGTACTTCACTTCTTTTGAACGTGCCACGTTACGAGGTTGAACATGTATTTCCAATTTTAAGGTACATTTTCCAAGGAACTTTTAATTTTTTTTAAGTGGTATATGCAAATAAATTAAATTTTCAGAATGAGGAAGAAAATCACAGAAAAATTATGAAATATGGAAAACCATAAAATTTTCTAAAAATGTAAAAGATTATGAAGAAATCTCCCTTGAAAGTTCAAAAATGGAGAAAAAAATGGTTCAGAGTAATAAAATACAGGATACATTAAATTTGCAAATAATGGGAAACTGGTGAAAGTACAAATATCATAGAAAAACCTCTGAAACTCCGTGATATTAGAGAAATCCCAAAAAACCCCTTAAGCTTCATGAAAAATATAAAAAATCCCAGAAACTATAAAAAGTTCAAAAAAGCCATGCTTTGAATATGCATTTCATTCTCTAAAGGGGTATATATGCGATAATTAAGATTTTGAAATTGACTCTCCAATTTCAATTTTTAAGAGGTATATATGTCAAAAATATTCTTCTGGTTAATTCTCTTTTTTCAAAGTGGTGTATATGCGAAAATTAAGCCCTTTAAGGTTAAATAAGAAATTTTATTTTTTTAGGAGTCATATATGTAAAAATCGGGGTTTTCTAATCGAATCAGCGATTTAATTTTTTAAGATTATGAGAATAAATATGTTTTCAAAATACTTGACTTCTTTTGAATTTTTTACATTATGAGGTTAAATATGAATTTTCATTGTGTGTTTTCCAAGCATGTTTGAATTTTTTTTAAGTGGCACGCAAGGAAATTAGAATCTTTGAATGTGGAAAAAAATGATAGAAATATTATGACAGTATAGAAAATAATAAAATTCCATAAAAATATAATAAAGTATAAAAAGCTCCATTGAAAGCTCAAAAACATGAAAAAAAAAATATTTCAAAATTCATTAATTTTGCAAAAAATGTTGAGAATTGGTAAAAATAGAAAATATCAGCAAAAACCCTCCCAAAGTCCATAAAATCATGGAAATCTTAAAAGAACCCTCAAACTTCGTGAAACCACAAAAAATCCCTGAAACGAAAAAAAAAACATAAAATTCTCTTTTAAATTAAAATATTCATTTCGTTCTCTAAAGGGGTATATATGCGATAGTTAAAATTTTCGGATTGAGTCTTCCATTTCAGTTTTTAAGAGATATATACGCCAAAAACTTTTCTCTACGAAATTTCCTTCTTTCCAAGCGGTTTATATATGAAAATTAAGTTGGTTCAGGTTAAATATTAAATTTTACTTTTGAAAGAGATATATATGTGAAAATCAGTGCTTTTCTATTGAATATGAGATTTCATTTTTTAGGTTGTGAGGCAAAATAATTTTTTGCAGTACTTTATTACTCTCGAATTTTTTACCTTACTAGGTTAATACGTATTTTCATGTTTTCGATAGTTTTTCGCATCAAGTGTCAATTTTTTTAAAGAGGGTTACGCAAGTAAACGGAAATTTTCAAATGAGGCAAAAAATCACATCACAACGAAATTGTTTCAAAGCATAGAAAAGCATAAATGCCAAAAAATATAAAGATATATGAAAACACTCCCTCGAAAGTTCAAAAACTTAAAAACAACCCTTGAACGTAAAAAAATACAAAATTTAATAAATATGCAAAAATTACGGATAATTCGTAAAAGCGAAAAGTAAGTTTTAAAAGTACTTTACTTCTTTTGAACGTGCCACGTTACGAGGTTGAACATGTATTTCCAATTTTAAGGTACATTTTCCAAGGAACTTTTAATTTTTTTAAGTGGTATATGCAAATAAATTAAATTTTCAGAATGAGGAAGAAAATCACAGAAAAATTATGAAATATGGAAAACCATAAAATTTTCTAAAAATGTAAAATATTATGAAGAAATCTCCCTTGAAAGTTCAAAAATGGAGAAAAAATGCTTCAGAGTAAATAAAATATAGGATACATTAAATTTGCAAAAAATGTAGAAAACTGGTGAAAGTACAAAAGATCATAGAAAAACCTCTGAAACTCCGTGATATGAGAGAAATCCGAAAAAACCCCTTAAACTTCATGAAAAATATAAAAAATCCCAGAAACTATAAAAAGTTCAAAAAAATTATGCTTTGAATATGCATTTCATTCTCTAAAGGGGTATATATGCGATAATTAAGATTTTGAAATTGAGTCTTCAATTTCAATTTTTAAGAGGTATATATGTCCAAAATATTTTTCTGGTGTAATTTTCTTTTTCAAATGGTGTAATTATCGAAAATTAAGCCCTTTAAGGTTTTAAATATGAAATTTTATTTTTTTAAGAGTCCATATATTAAAAATCGGGGTTATCTAATCGAATCAGCGATTTAATTTTAAAATTCTGAGAATCCACTATGTTTCAAAATACTTGACTCTTTTGACTTTTTACATTATGCAGTTTCCCCTATGCTATTTCCGCGTTTGGGTGGTATGTTTTTCCCCGCTGTTATTATGATTTGTTTTTCAGGTTGGCCCGCCCGGCACTTCGCCCTCTTTGCATGTGGCCCCACAATGGCTCGCCCCTCTTCTGCCGTCCTCCCTTCCTGCCGCATTACCATACAACCCTCTGGATCACCGTCTCCACCCCTCCCCTCACCTTGAACGCTCCCCCCCCACGCCCCCCCCTCTTTCCCCCCATTCCTTTTTGCACCCCCTGTCGCGCCATTGGTCCCCTCGCCCCTCATCGGCCCCACCGCTCCCCCCGTCCATAAAATACAAGGGAAATCTTAAAAGAACCGCTCAAAACTTCGTGAAAGTAGAAAAAATCCGCTGAACGACAAAAAAAACATAAAATTTCTCTTTTAAATAGGCATTTCCCGTTTCTCTAAAGGGTAGATATGCATAGTTAACATTTTCGGATTGAGTCTTCCATTTTGGTTTTTAAGAGATATATATGCCAAAAACTTTTCTCTACGTAATTTCCTTCTTTCAAAGCGGTTCATATACGAAAATTAAGTTGTTTCGGGTTAAATATTAAATTTTACTTTCGAAAGAGATATATGTGTGAAAATCAGTGCTTTTCTATTGAATATGAGATTTCATTTTTTAGGTTATGAGGCAAAATAATTTTTTGCAGTACTTTATTACTTGCGAATTTTTTACCTTACGAGGTTAATATGTATTTTCATTTTTTCGATAAGTTTTCGAAGCAAGTTTCAATTTTTTTAAGAGGTGTACGCAAGTAAACTGAAATTTTCAAATGAGGCAAAAAGTCACAAAAAATTTTTCAAAGCATAGAAAATCATAAAATTCCCAAAATATATAAAGATATATGAAAACACCCCCCCGAAAGTTCAAAAACTTAAAAACAACCCTTGAACGTAAAAAAATACAAAATTTATTAAATATGCAAAAATTACAGATAATTCGTAAAAGCGAAAAATAAGTTTTAAAAGTATTTTACCTCTTTTGAACGTGCCACGTTACGAGGTTGAATATGTATTTTCAATTTTAAGGTACATTTTCCAAGGAACTTTTAATTTTTTTAAGTCGTATATCCAAATAAATTAAATTTTTAGAATGAGGAAGAAAATGACAGAAAAATTATGAAATATGGAAAACCATAAAAGTTTCTAAAAATGTAAAAAATTATGAAGAAATCTCCCTGGAAAGCTCAAAAATGGAGAAAAAAATGCTTCAGAGTAAATAAAATACAGGATACATTAAATTTGCAAAAAATGTAGAAAACTCGTGAAAGTAAAAAATATCATAGAAAAACCTCTGAAACTCCGTGATATTAGAGAAATCCCAAAAAACCCCTTAAACTTCATGAAAATTATAAAAAATCCCAGAAACTATAAAAAGTTCAAGAAAATTATGCTTTGAATATGCATTTCTTTCTCTAAAGGGGTATATATGCGATTATTAAGATTTTGAAATTGAGTCTTCAATTTCAATTTTTAAGAGGTATATATGTCAAAAATATTTTTCTGGTTAATTTTCTTTTTTCAAAGTGTTGTATATGCGAAAATTAAGCCCTTTAAGGTTAAATATGAAATTTTATTTTTTTAGGAGTCATATATGTAATAATCGGGGTTTTCTAATCGAACCAGCGATTTAATTTTTTAAGATTATGAGAATAAATATGTTTTCAAAATACTTGACTTCTTTTGAATTTTTTACATTATGAGGTTAAATAGGAATTTTCATTTTGTGAGTATGTTTTCCAAGCATGTTTGAATTTTTTTTAAGTGGCACGCAAGGAAATTAGAATCTTTGAATGTGGAAAAAAATGATAGAATATTATGACAGTATAGAAAATAATAAAATTCCATAAAAATATAATAAAGTATAAAAAACTCCATTGAAAGCTCAAAAACATGAAAAAAAATATTTCAAAATTCATTAATTTTGCAAAAAATGTAGAGAATTGGTAAAAATAGAAAATATCCGCAAAAACCCTCCCAAAGTCCATAAAATCATGGAAATCTTAAAAGAACCCTCAAACTTCGTGAAAGTAGAAAAAATCCCAGAAACTACAAAAAAACATAAAAATTCTCTCTTAAATATGCATTTCGTTCTCTAAAGGGGTATATATGCGATAGTTAAAATTTTCGGATTGAGTCTTCCATTTTAGTTTTTAAGAGATATATATGCCAAAAACTTTTCTCTACGTAATTTCCTCTTTCAAAGCGGTTTATATACGAAAATTAAGTTCTTTCAGGTTAAATATTAAATTTTACTTTCGAAAGAGAGATATGTGTGAAAATCAGTGCTTTTTTATTGAATCTGAGATTTCATTTTTTAGGTTACGAGGCAAAATAATTTTTTGCAGTACTTTATTACTTTCGAATTTTTTCCCTTACGAGGTTAATATGTATTTTCATTCTTTCGATAAGTTTTCGAAGCAAGTTTCAATTTTTTTAAGAGGTGTACGCACGTAAACTGAAATTTTCAAATGAGGCAAAAAATCACAGAAAATTTTTCCAAGCATAGAAAATCATAAAATTCCCAAAAAATATAAAGATATATGAAAACACTCCCTCGAAAGTTCAAAAACTTAAAAACAACCCTTGAACGTAAAAAAATACAAAATATATTAAATATGCAAAAATTACGGATAATTCGTAAAAGCGAAAAATAAGTTTTAAAAGTACTTTACTTCTTTTGAACGTGCCACGTTACGAGGTTGAATATGTATTTTCAATTTTAAGGTACATTTTCCAAGGAACTTTTAATTTTTTTAAGTCGTATATCCAAATAAATTAAATTTTTAGAATGAGGAAGAAAATCACAGAAAAATTATGAAATATGGAAAACCATAAAAGTTTCTAAAAATGTAAAAAATTATGAAGAAATCTCCCTAGAAAGCTCAAAAATGGAGAAAAAAAATGCTTCAGAGTAAATAAAATACAGGATACATTAAATTTGCAAAAAATGTAGAAAACTGGTGAAAGTACAAAATATCATAGAAAAACCTCTGAAACTCCGTGATATTAGAGAAATCCCAAAAAAAACCCCTTTAAAGTTCAATGAAAATATAAAAATCCCAGAAACTATAAAAAGTTCAAAAAAATTATGTTTTGAATATTCGTCACATTCTCTAAAGGGGTATATATGCGATAATTAAGATTTTGAAATTGAGTCTTCAATTTCATTTTTTAAGAGGTATATATGTCAAAAATATTTTTCTGGTTTTTTTTCTTTTTTCAAAGTGGTATATATGCGAAAATTTAGCCCTTTAAGGTTAAATATGAAAATTTAATTTTTTAGGAGTCATTTATGTAAAATTTGGAGTTTTATAATCGAATCAGCGATTTAATTTTTTAAGTTTGGGAGGACAAATATGTTCAAATTACTTGACTTTTTGAATTTTTTACATTATGCGGTTAAATATGAAATTTTCATTTTGTGAGTATGTTTTCCAAGGCATGTTTGAAATCTTTTTTTAAGTTGGCACGCAAGGAAATTAGAA
>RXID01017509.1:0-21105 GCA_005019695.1 Trichopus zeylanicus subsp. travancoricus
TAGTAGCAATAGTTGTAGTTATTGTATTAGTAGTAGTACTAGCAATAGTAGTTGTAGTACTAGTGTAGAAGTAGTAGTCGTAGTTATAGTAGTAGAGCTAGTAGTAGTAGTAGAAGCCATAGTAATAGTAGTACCAGGAGTAGCAGTAGTAGGAGTAGTTGTAGCATTAGTAGTAGTAGTTGTAGTAGCATTAGTAGTAGTAGTAGTAGACATCATAGCAGGAGTAGTAGTAGCAGTAGTTGTAGCATTTGTAGTAGTAGTAGTAGTAGGAGGAGGAGGAGGAGGAGTAGTAGTAGTAGTAGTAGTAGTAGTAGTAGTAGTGGTGGTAGTAATAGAAGTAGCAGGAGTAGTAGTTCTAGTAGTAGTAGTAGTAGTAGTAGTAGTAATAGTAGTATTAGTAGTAAGAGTAGTAGTAGTAGTAGTAGTAGTAGTAGTTGTTGTTGTTGTTGTTGTTGTTGTAGTAATAATAATTGCAGTATAGTAGGCATAGCAATAGAAGTAGTGGGAGTAGTTGGAGCAGCATTAGAAGTAGCTATAGTTGCGGTAGTTGCAGTGGTGGTCGTAGTTATAGTATTAGTAGTAGTAGTATTAGGAGAAGTTCGAATTGTATTAGTAGTAGCAGTAACGGTAGAAGTAGTTGTTATAGCAGTAGTCCTAGTAGTAGTAGTTGTTGTTGTACTTGTAGTAGTAGTTATTATTGTAGTAGTAACTATAGTAGTTGCAGTACTAGTAGTAGTAGTAGCAGTAGCAGTAGTCAAAGTAATTTTTGTGGTAGTAATATAGTTGTAGTAGTAATAGGCATAGTAGTAGTAGCTATAGCACTAGTAGAAGTTGGAGTATTGAGTAGGTGTAGTAGGATTAGGAGTAAGTGTAGTAGTAGTTGTTGTTGTAGTACTAGTCGAAGTAGTACTAGTTGTAGCAGTAGTACTTGGTGTAGTAGCCATAGTAGTAGTAAGAGTGGCAGTAGTAGGAATAGTAGTAGCACTAGAAGCTGTAGTAGTTGTTGTAGTAGCAGTAGTAGTAGCAATATTAGAAGTACTAGTAACAATAGTAGTAGTAGTATTAATAGTAATAGTAGTAGAGTAATAGTAATTGTACTAACAGTGGTAGAAGTAGTGGAAGTGGCAGGAAATGTTGTCATATTTTGAGTAGTAGTAGTAGGATTAGTAGGAGTCATCGGTGTAGTAGTAGTCGTAGTTGTTGTTGTTGCTGTTGTTGTAGTGGTAGCAGTTGGAGGAGGAGGAGGAGTAGGAGAAGGAGTAGTAATCGGACGAATAGGAGCAACAACAACCGCAACAGTAGTAGTAGTTGTTGCAGCAGCAGCAGCAGTAGTAGTAGTAGTTGTACCAGTAGTAACAGTAGAAATAGTAGCTGTAGAAGTTGTATCAATAGGAACGGCTATAATAGTAGTAGTAGTAGTAGTAGTACGAGTAGTGATAGTAGAAGTAGTAGCCGTAGTAGTAGTAGTAGTAGTAGTAATAATAGTAGCAATAGTCATAGTAGCGGTAGCAGAACTTGTGATATCAACAACAGTAGTAGTAGTAGCAGCATTAGTAACAGCAGTAGTAGTAGCATTTGTAGCAGAATTAGCACTAGTGGTAGTAGCAGCAGCAATAATGGAAGTAGCAATAGTTGTAGTGGCAGTAGTAGAAGTAGTGGTAGTAGTTTCAGTAAGGGTAACAATAGAAGTAGCAATAGCTATAGTAGTAGGAGAAGTAGTAGTAATAGTAATAGTAGTAGTAATAGAAGTAGCAGTAGTAGTTGGAATAGTAGTAGTATTAGTAGTAGTAGTATAATCATGATGGTAGGAGTAGTATTAGTAGTAATATGAGGAAGAGGTGGAGTAGGAGTTGTAGTAGTAGTAGCAACGGTAGCAATAGTAATAGTGGTAGTAGTAGAAGGAGGAGTAGTAGTAGTATCGTAAGAGTAGTAGCAGTAGTGGTATTAGTCGCTCTAGTAGTTGTAGTTATAGTAGTAGCAGTAGTAAAAGTAGTAGTAGTAGGAGTTGTAGTAGTAGTAATAGTAGTAATAGTTGTAATAGTAGTACTAGTATTAGTCATACTAGTAGTACTTGTAACTATAGTAGCAGTTGTAGTAGTAGTCATTTTTTTTGTTGTTGTTGTGGCAATAGTAGCAGTAGTATAAGTAGTAGTAGCAGCAGTACTAGTAGTACTAATAGTAGTAGTAGTTGGAGTAGCAGCAATAGCAGCAGCAGCAGCAGTAGTAGTGGGAGTAGAAGTAGTAGTAGTAGTAGTAGTAGAAGAAGTAGTTCTTCTTCTCATAGTAGTAGTGATCGCAGGACTAGAAGTAGTAGTCGAAGTAGTAGCAGTTGGAGTAGTACTAGTGGTGTAGTATTAGCAGCAGTAGTAGTAGTACTAGTAGTAGTAGTCGTACCTGTAGTAGGAGTAGGAGCGGTAGTAGTAGTGGTAGTAGTAGTCGTTAATCGAAGCAGTAGTAGTCGTAGTTGTTGTTGTTGTAGTAGTAGTGGTCGTAGTAGTAGTAGTAGTAGTAGTAGTCGTTGTTGTAGTAGTAGTAGTGGTGGTAGTAGTAGTAGTAGTCGTAGTATTTGTAGTAGTAGAAGTAGTAGTTGTAGCAGAAGTATTTTTAGTGGTAGTACAAGTCGTAGGAGTAGTAGTATTTGTAGTAATAGTAGTAGTAGTAGTAGGAGCAGCAGCAGCAGCAGTAGTAGTAGTAGTAGTCATAGTAGTAGTAGTAGTAGTCGTAGTAGTAGTAGTAGTCGTAATAGTAGGAGTTCCCACAGTTGCGGTTGTTGCAGTAGTAGTAGTAGTAGTAATATTAGAAGTAGAACAAGTAATAGTAGTAGTAGTAGTCAAAGTCGTAGTAGTCGTAGAAATAGTATTTGTTACAGTTGAAGTTGTAGTAGTTGTGTAGTAGTAGTTTAGGTTGTAGTAGTTGCAGTAGATGTAGTAGTATTGTAGTGGTAGTAGAAGTAGGAGTAGTAGTTGTTGTTGTAGTAGTGCTAGCACTAATATTAATAGTACTTCTACTAGTAGGAGTAGTACTGGTAGTAGTAATTGTAGCAGTAGTCGTAGAGATAGCTGTAGAGCACCAGCAATAGTAGTAGTAGTGGCAGTGGCTACTGTAGTGGTTACAACAGTAATAGTAGTAGTAATTATAGTAATAGTAGTAGTAGTAGTAGAAGTAGTAGTAGTAGTTGTAGTAGTAGTAGTAGTAGTAATAGCAGTAGCAATAGTAGCAGTAGCAGTAGTAGTAATAGTAGCAGTTGTAGTAGCATTCGTAGTAGTAATAGCAGAAGCAATACTTGTAGTAGCAGTGACAGTAATAGTAGTACCAGTAATAATAGTAGTGGCGGTTTTAGAAATAGTAGCAGTAATAGCAGTTACAGTAGTCTAGTGGTAGTAGTAGTAGTTGCAGTAGAAGTCGTGGTAGTAGTAGTAGTAGTAATAATAATAATAGCAGTAGTCGCAATAGTAGTAAGAGTAGTAGCAGTAACAGTAGTAGTAGTAGTAGTTGTTGTAGCATTAGTAGTAGTAGTAATTGGAGTATTAGGAGTAATAGTAGTTGTTGTTTTAGTGGTAGTAGTAATAGTAGCAGTAGTGGGTGTAGTAGTAGTAATTGGTGTAGGATAATTAGCAGTTGTAGTAGTGGTAATTGTAGAAGTAGCAATAGCAGTAACAGTAGTAGTACTAGTAGTAGTTGTTGTAGTAGTAGTAGTAGCAGTTGTGGTAGTAGTAGAAGTAATTAGTGTTGTTTTCAAAGTAGTTGTAATAATAGTGGTAATAGTAGTAGCAGTAGTAGTAGTAGTAGTTGTAGAAGTAATAGAATCCGAAGGAGTAGTAGTAAGAGAAACAGTAGAAGTAGTAGCACTAGTAGCAGTAATAGTAGTCTAAGTAGCCGTAGTTGTAGTAATAGTAGTAGTTGTTGTAGCAGTAGTAGGTGTAGTAGTAGAAGAAGAAATAATAATAGTAGTAGTAGTAGTAATAATTGTAGTAGTATTAATACAAGTAGTAGTGTTTGTAATAGTAGTATTTGTAGCCGGTGTATTAGGAGGATCAGGAGTAGTAGTAGTAGTAGAAGTAGTAGTAGTCATAGTAGTAGTCGTAGTAGTGGTAGTAGTAGTCGTAGTAGTCATAGTAGTAGTAGTAGTCATACTATTAGCAGTAGTCGTAGTAGTAAGAGTTCCCAGATCTGCAGTTGCTGCAGTAGTAGTATTAGTAGTAGTACAAGTAGAAAAAGTAGTAGTCGTAGAAGTCGTAGTTGTTGTGCAGTAGTAGTTTACGTTGTAGTAGTTGCAGTAGATGTAGTAGTATTGTAGTGGTAGTAGAAGTAGTAGTAGTAGCAGTTGCAGTAGTAGTTGTTGTTATAGTGCTAGCACTAATATTAATAGTAGTTGTAGTAGTAGTAGTACTAGTAGTAGTAATTATAGTAGTAGTTGTAGCGATAGCAGTAGAGCACCAGCAGTAGTAGTAGTAGTGGTAGTAGCTACTATAGTGGTTGGAACAGTAATAGTAGTAGTAGTTGTAGTAATAGTAGTACTTGTAGTAGAAGTAGTAGTAGTAGTAGTAGTAGTAGTAGTAGTAGTAGTAGTAGTAGTAGCAGTTGTAGTAGTTGTGGTAGTTGTAGTAGCAATAGCAGTAGTAGCAGAAGTAGTACTTGCAGTAGCAGCGACAGAAGTACTAGTGGCAGCAGTAATAGTAGTAGCAGTAATGGGTGTAGTGGTGGTTGTAGCAATAGTAGCAGTAATAGTAGTTATTGTAGTCATAGTGGTAGTACTAGTAGTTGTAGTAGAAGGAGTGAGTAGTAGCAGTAGTAGTTGTAATAATAGCAATAGCAGCAATAGTAGTGGGAGTAGTAGCAGTAGTAGTAGTTGTAGCATTAGTAGTAGTACTAATTGGAGTATTAGGAGTAGTAGTAGTTGTTGTTGTTGTAGTGGTAGTAATAGTAGCAATAGTGGGTGTAGTAGTAATTGGTGTAGGAGAATTAGTAGTTGTAGTAGTGGTAATTGTAGTAGTAGTAATAGCAGTAATAGTAGTAGTACTAGTAGTAGTAGTTGTAGTAGTAGTAGTAGCAGTTGTGGTAGCAGCAGCAGCTGTAGCAGAATTAGTAGTAGTAGTCGTAGAAGTAATTATTGTTGTTTTAGAAGTAGTTATAATAATAGTGGTAATAGTAGTAGCAGTAGCAGTAGTAGTAGTTGGAGAAGTAATAGAAGCAGAAGGAGTAGTAGTAGGTGTAGCAGTAGAAGTAGTAGCAGTAGTAGCAGTAATAGTAGTCTTAGTAGTGATAGTAGAAGTAGTAGTAGTCATAATAGTTTTAGTTGATGAAGTAGCAGTAGCAATAGTAGTAGGAGCAGTAATGGTAGTCGTAGTTGTAGTAATAGTAGTAGTAGGATTTATAGTTGTAATAGTAGTAGCAGTAGCAGTAGTACTAATAGTAGTAATAATAATAGTAGTAGTATTAACACAAGTAGTAGTATTTGTAATAGTAGTATTTGTAGTAGGTGTATTAGGAGGAGGAGGAGTAGTAGTAGCAGTAGTAGAGGTAGTAGTAATAGTAGTAGTAGTAGTAGTAGTGGTAGCAGAAGTAGTAATAATAACCGTGGTAGTTGTAGTAGTAGTCGTACAAATAGTAGTAGCAGTAGTAGTAGTAGGGGTTGTAGTAGTATGACTATCATTAGCAATATTAGTTGCAAGAGCCGCAGCAGTAGCAGTAGTAGTAGTAGTCGTAGTAATAGCTGTAGTTGTTATAGCAGTAGTAGTAGCAGTAGTAGTAATACTAGTAGCAGTTGTTGTTGTAGTTGTATTAGTAGTAGAAACAACAATAGTAATAGTTGTAATAGCAGCAGCAGTAGTAGTCGTAGTAGTAGTAGCAGTAGTAGTAGTGTTGTAGTAGTCGTAGTAGTAGTTGTTGTAGTAGCAGTAGTAGTAGCAATAATAGTAGTAGTAGCAGTTGTCACTGTAGCTATAGTTGTAGTAGTAACTGTAGCAGCAGTAGTAGTAGCAGTAGCAGTAGAAGTAGTGGTAGCATTAGTAGTATTATTAGGAGTAGCAGCAATAGAGTAGTAGTAGTTATTCTAGCAGCAGAATCAATAATAGCTGTAGTTGTAGTTGTTGTAGTAGTTGTAGCAGTAGTAATAATAGTAGTAGTAGTAGTAGTACTTGTAGTAGTAGTAGTCATAGTATTGGTAGCAGTAGCAGTAATCGTAGTAGCAGTAGTTGTAGTCATTGTAGCAATAACCGTATTAGCAATAGTATTAGTAGCAGAAGTAGTAGTAGTAGGGACGAAAGTAGTTGTAGTAGTAGGAGTAGTAGTAAGAGAAGTAGTTCTAGTAGTTGCAGTAGTTGCTATAGTAGTTTCAATAGTAGTAGCTATGGTAGTCGCAGTAGCAGTTGTAGTTGTATTACTAGTAGTAGCGAAAGCATTAGTAGCAGTTATAGAAGTAGCAGTAGTTGCAGTAGTAGTAGCATTAATAGTTGTAGTAGTGGAGTACATCAAGCTATAGTAGCCGTAGTTGCAGTCGTAGGAGTAGTAGTAGTCGTAGTAGCTGCTATAATAGTAGTAGTAGATGTAGTAGTAGTCGCAAAAACAGTAGTAGCAATAGTAGCAGTTGTAGCAATCATAGTAGCAGTAGTCGCTGCAGTAAAAGTAGTAGTAGTTGTTGTAGTCATTGTGGTAGTAGTAGTAGTATTATAAGTAATAGTAGAGGTAGTGGCTGCAGCAGCAGCAGTAGTAGTACAAGTAGTAGTAGTAGTGCTAGCCGCAATAGTAGTTGTAGTAGTAGTTTTAGTAGCATTAGTAGAAAGAGTAATTGTCGTAATAGTATTAGCAGTAGTAGTAGAAGTTGTATTAGATGGAGTAGTAACAATAGTAGTAGTAGTAGTAGAGGTAGCAGTAGTAGTAGAAGTAGTAGTAGTAGAAGTAGTATTAGTAGTAGTCGGAGGAGTAATAGTTGTAGCAATAGCAGTATTAGTAGCAGCAGCAGCAGTAGTAGTAATAGTACTAGTTGTAGCAATGGTAGTGGAATTATCAATAGTAATAGTTTTAGTTGCGGTAGTAGTAGTAACAGTAGTAGTTGTTGTTGTTGTAGTAGTAGTAGTTACAGTTGTAGTATTAGTAGTAGTAGTGGTCGTCATATTAGCAGCAGTCACTGTTGCTATAGAAGTAGTTGTAGCATTAATAATAGCGGTAGTAGTAGTAGAAGTAGTAGGAGGGCCAGTAGGAGGAGTCTTTTGTCTTCGTCGTGGAGGAGTAGGGGGGGGAGTAGTAATCGGAATAGGGGTCGTTGTCGTCGTAGTAGTCGTCCCCATAGTTGTAGTTGTAGCAGCAGTAATAGTAGTAGTAACATTAGTAGTATTAGTAGTAGCAGTAGTTGCAGTAGTAATACTAGTTGTAGGAGTAGTACGAGTAATAGTAGTAGGAGTAGTAATAGTAGCATTAGTAGCAGTCGGAGCCATAATGCCAGTAGTAGCAGCAGCATCAGTGGTAGCAGTTCTAGTAGTAGGAGTAGTAATATTAGTAGTAGTAGTTGTAGTCATAGTAGTAGGAGCAACAGTGTTAATTGTAGCAGTAGCAGCAAAAGTAGTAGCAGTTATAGTAGTAGTAGCAATAGTAGTCGTAGCAGTAGCAGTCGTGCTAACAGTCGTTGTGGTAGCAATTATTGTAGTTGTAATAACAACAACAAATACAACTACAGCAGCAGCAGCAGTAGGAGCAGTAGTAGTAGTAGTAGCTGCTGTAGCATTAGTAGTAGTAGCAGTAGTAGTTGTAGCAGTAATAATAGTAGCCGTAGCAGAAGTAGTGGCAATACTAGTAGTAGCAGCAGTAGTAGTAGTACTAGTAGTAGTAGCAGCAGCAGTAGCAGCAGCTGTAGTAGTAGTCATAGTAGCAGTAGTCGCAGTTGTAGCAGTAATAGTAGTAGAAGTAGCAGCAGAAAAGTAGCATTAGTAGTTCTTATTGTGGTACTAGTAGTAGCATTAGTAACAGTAGTTACAGTAGTAGCAGCAAAAGTAGTAGTAGTAGTAGCAGTAGCAGGAGTAGCAGTTGTAGCTGCAGTAGTAGTAATAGGAGTAGTAGTAGGAGTAGTAGAGGAAGTAGTGGTAATAGTAGTAGTAGCAGCAACAACAACAGCAGTAGTAGTAGTGGTAATAGTAGTAGTGGTAGTAGTGAGTAGTAGTTGTAGTTGGTGTATTAGGAGTGATAGTAGTAGGAGGAGTAATAGTAGTAGTAATAGTGGTAGTAGTAGTTGAAGTAATAGCAGTACTAGTAGTAGTAGTATTAGTAGTAGTTGTCGAAGTAGTAGTAGTAGCTGTTGTGGTAGTAGTAGCAGCAGCAGTAGTACTAGTAGTACTAGTAGAAGTTGTTGTTACAGTGGTAGTTATAGTAATAGTAGTAATAGTAGTAGTAGTAGTAGTAGTAGTCGTAGTAGTAGGAGTACTAGTAGTAGGAGCAGTAGCAGTAGTAGCAATAATAGTTGTAGTAGTAGGAGTAGTAGAAGTAATAGTAGTCGTAGTTATAGCAATAGCAATAGTAGTTAGAGCAGTAGTGGTAGTCATAGTAGTAATAGTAGCTGTAGGAGTGGTAGTTGTAACAGTAGTAATAGCAGCAGTAGTAATAATAATAGTTGTTGTAGTAATAGCAGTAGTAGTAGTAAAAATAGTAGTGGTGGTAATAGTAGTGGAAGTAGTAGTAGTAGAAGTAGTAGTAGTAGTACCGAAAGTAGTAGTAATAGCAGCAGCAGTTGTTCTAGTAGTAGCCGTAGAAGTTGTTATGGTAGTATTAGTTGTAGTTGTCGTAGTAGTAGTAGTAGTAGTAGTAGTAGTAGTAATAGTGGTAGTGGCAGTAATAGCTGTACTAATAGTAGTGGCAGTAGCAGCAGTAGCAGATTTAGTAGCAAAGGTTGTAGAAGTAGCCCTAATAGTTGCAGTTGTAGTAGAAATTGTGGTAGTATTAGCTGTAGAAGTTATAGCTGTAGTAGCAGGTGTAGTAGTACTAGTAGCAGTAGCAATAGTAGTAGTTGTAGTAGTTGTAAGAGCAACAGCAGTAGTAGTCACTGTAGAAGTAGCAATAGTCATAGCAACTGTAATTGTATTAGAGCTAGTGGTAGCTGCAATCGCAGTATTTGTAGTTGTGTTGAAGTAGTAGTAGTAGTAGTAGCCGTAGTAGCAACAGTAGTAGTAGTGGTAGTATTAGCAGTAATAGTAGAAGTACTAGAAGTCATTGTAGCTATTGTTGTAGTAGAAGCCGAAGTAGTGGTAGTTGTTGTAACTGTAGCAACAACAGTAGTAGTAGCAATAGTAGTAGTTGTTCTAACAGTAGAATCGATAGTAGCAGTAGTAGTTGTTATTGTTGTTGTAGTCATAGTGGTAATAATAGTAATAGTAGTAGTAATAGTAGTAGTAGTCACAGTCGTAGTAGTGGCAAAAGTAGCAGTTGTTGTCGTAGTTGTTGTGGTCATTGTCGCAGTAAAAGTAGTAGTCGTAATAATAGTGGTTGTAGTAGTATTAGGAAAAGAAGTAGTTGTAGCAGTAGTAGTAGCAGCATTATTAGTTGCAGTATTTGTAGTTGTATTTGTATTAGTAGTAGTTGAATTAGTAGTAGAACCAGCAGTAGTAGGAGTAGTTGCAGTAGTGGTAGCAGCATTAGTAGTAGTAGTAGTTGCAGTAGTATTAGTAGAAGCAGTAGTAGCAGTAGTAGCAGTAATAGTAATTGTAGCAGTAGTAACAGAGGCAGCAGTATGAGTAGAGCTAGTAGTAGTTGTTGTAGTTGTAGTACTAGTAGCAGTAGTATTAGCAGTAGTAGAAGTAGTGGTAGTAGTATTAGGAGTAGTAGTTGCAGTAGTAACAAAAGTAGGAGTAGTCGTAATAGGAGTAGCAGTAGTAGTATTAGTGTCACAGTATCAATAGTGGTTGGTGTTTGAGAAGTAGTAGTAGTAGCGATAGTTGTAGAAGCAGTTGTTGTAGTAGTAGTTGTAGTAGTAGTTGTCGCAGTAGTAGTAGGAATAGCAGTAGTAGTAGTAGTAGAAGTAGTTGTAGCAGAAGTAGAATTAGTAGTAGTAGTTATAGTAGTAGTTGTAGTTGTTGGAAAAGTTTTAGTAGTAGTAGTTGCTGTAGTAGTTGTAGTTATTTTCGTACTAGTAGTGGTCGTAGTTGTGGTAGTAATAGTAGTAGTAGCAGTGGTAGTTGTAGCAAAAGTAGCAGAAGTGGTATTAATAGTAGTTTTAGAAGTGGTAGCCGTGTAGTTGCAGTAGTATTAGTAGCAGTAGTAGAAGTAAAAGGAGATGTAGTTGTAGTTGCAGTAGTAGAAGTAGCAGTAGTAGCAACGGCAGCAGCAGCATTAGGAGTAGTAGTAGTAGCTATTGTTGTTGTAGTAGTTGTTGTTGTAATAGTAGTAGCAATTGTAGTATTAGTCGTTGCAGTAGTAGTATTAATAGTTGTAGTAGTAGTATCAGAAGTAGCATTAATAGTAGTAGTAGTAATAGTAGTAATAGAAGTAGTAATAGTAGTTGTAGTTGTAGCAGAACCTGTAGTAGTAGCAGTAGCAACAGTCGTAGTAGTAGCAGCAGCAATAGTAGTAGTTGTTGTTGTTGTTGTTGTTGTTGTTGTTGTAGTTGTAGTAGTAGGAGAAATAGAAGTAGTAGAAGTTGTAGCAACATCTGTAGTAGGAACGTAGTAGTAGTAGTAGTAGTTGTTGTTGTTGTACTAATAGTAGTAGTAGCCATAACAGTTGCAATAGCTACATTAGCGGCGATTGTAGTATTACTTGCAGTAGTAGTAGTAGTAGTTGTTGTAGTAGTAGTAGTAGTAGTAGTCATGGTAGTAGTAGTAGTCATGGTGGTAGCTGCAGTCGTAGGAAGTTGTAGTAGTAGTAATAGTTGTCGTAGTTGTGGTAGTTGTAGCCGAAGTAGCGGTAGCAACAGTAGTAGTAGTAACAGTAGCAGCAAGAGTAGTAATAGTTGTAGCAAAAGGAGTATTAGTAGAAATAGCAGGAGTTATAGTAGCAGTAGTAGTAGCAGTAGCGGCAGTAGTAGAATTAGGAGGAGTAGTAGTAGTTGGTGTAGCAACAACAAAAGTATTATTTGTGACGATAGTTCTTGTGATAGTAATAGTAGTAGCAGCAGCAGTATTAGCAGTAGCAATAGTAGTTCCAGCTGTAGAAGTAGTAATAATACTAGCTATAGTAGTAGTAGTGATATTAGTTGCACCAGCAGCAGTAGAAGTAGTTGTAGTCGTAGTAGCAGTCGTAATAGCACTAGCCACAGCAGCTGTGGTAGTAGTAGTAGTAATAATGGTAATAGTAGTCGAAATAGTAGTAGTAGTGGTTGTAGTAGTGAATGAAGTTATTGTAGTAGGGGCAGTAGTAGTAGGAGTAATAGTAGTAGCAGTGGTAGCAGAAGGAGTTGTAGTAGTAACAGAAGTAGCAGAAGTAGCAGAAGTACTAGCAATAGTAGCAGAAGTACTAGCAATAGTAGCAGTTGTTGTAGCAGTAGTAGCAGTACTAGCAGTAGCAATAGTAGTAGATACAGGAACAGTAGTTGTAGTAGTAGTAGCGGTACTAGTAGTAGCTGTAGTAGAAGTAGTAGTAGTAGTAGTGTAGCAGTGCCAAAAGTAGTAGTAGCAGCAGCAGCAGCAGTAGTAGCAGCAGCAGTAGTAGAAGGAGCAGTAGTGGCTGAAGTAGTAGTAGTAGTATTAGTAGTAGCAGTAGTAGTATTAGTAGTAATAGTAGCGATAGCAGTAGTACCAGCAGCAGTAGTGGTAGTAACAGTAGTAGTAGTGGTATCCGCAGCAGTAGTAGTTGTCGTAGTCACAGCAGCAGTAGTAGTAGAAGTAATAGTAGTCGTAGTAGTAGCAATACTAGCAATTGTTGTTGTAGTAGTAGTTGTTGTTATTGTTGCCGTTATAGTTGTCGTAGTAGTAGTAGTAGTTATTGTAATAGTAATAGTAGTAGTAATAGTGGTAGTTGTAGCAAAAGTAGTAGAAGTCTTAGTAATAGTAGTTTCAGAACACGAAGCTGTATAGTTGTAGTAGCAGTAGTTGCAGTAGTACAAGTAGTAGGAGATGTAGTAGTAGTAGTTGTTGAAGTTGCAATAGTAGCAACGACAGTAGTAGCTGCAGCAGCAGTAGTTATTGTTGTTCTAGTAGTACTAGTAGTTGTAGTAGCAGTAGTAGTAGTAGTAGTAGTAACAGTAATAGTATTAATAGTTGTAGTAGTAGTCGCAGAAGTAGCATTAATAGTAGCGATAGTTGTTCCAATAGTAGTAGTAGCAGTAGTAGTAGTAGCAGCAGCGACAATAGTAGTAGTAGCAGTAGCTGTAATTGTAGTAGTTATAGCAACAACAGTAGTAGTAGTAGTAGAAGTAGTAGTTGTAGTAATAGAAGTAGAAGTAGTAGAAGTTGTAGCCGCAACAATAGTAGTTGTTGTTGTTGTTGTAGAAGTAGTAGTAACAGCAGCAGTTGTAGTAGTTGTAGTAATAGAAGCAGTAGTATAAGTAGTTGAAGTACTACTAGTAGAACTTGTAGCAGACGTAGTAATAGTAGTCATAGTAGTAGAAGCAGTAGCAGAATTAGTAGGAGTAGTAGCTATCGCAACAATAGAAGTATTAGGTATAGCAGTAGTAGTTGTTATAGTCAGAGTAGTGGTAGCAGCAGTATTGGCAGTAGGAGCAGTAGTGGCAATAGTAGAAGTAGTAACAGTAGTAGTGTCAGTAGTAGTAGTCGTATTAGTCGTACCCACAGTAGTAGAAGCATTTGTAGTAGTAGTAGCAGTAGTAATCATAGTAACATTAGCAGTGACACCTGTGGTAGTAGTAGTAGTATTCCTAGTGGTGGTAGTAGTAATGGTAATAGTAGTAGAAGTAGTAGTCGGAGGAGTAGTGTTAGTAGCAGAAGTTGTTGTAGTAGTGGCAGTAGTTGTAGTAGTAATAGTAGTAGAAATAGTTGTAGAAGCAGTAGTTGTAGTAACACAAGTGGCAGAAGTAGCAGTTGTAGTAGCAGTAGTGAAATCGACCTTCCTAACGCCGGCGATGCTCGCCGAAGTGTTCGAGGTCGCGGAAGCTCTTTTCAAGAAAGAAAGTAGCAACAAGAAATAAGGAGAAGATATGGATAAACTCTCGGATGCTTATTGCTAAATTCACACAATGCTTACAATACTTGGGTTATTTTTCGATTTCTAAGATGATCATTTACAATGGAGGCGTGGCCCTTATATAGAGGGCACGGTGATGTAAGCGCTCACATCAGCTGGTGGTATGAGCTAAGCGCTTACATCAGCATAATAGTAACCTAAACTAGAGTAGGCCTATAGCCTTTACATAAGACTCCAAGGGAAGTCTTGTCCTAGGCGTAGCCTTTATATCCTAAGGCGTAGCCTTTACAGAAGACTCCAAAAGAGATCTTATCCTAAGGCGTAGCCTTTATATCCTAAGGCATAGCCTTTACAGAAGACTCCAAAAGACGTCGCTGTCATAGGCTGGTAGCTCGTCCTTTGGCTAGGCTCGTCCTCTTGCTAGGCTTTGACTTCTTATTTCGTAGCTCTAGCTGCTACGTACTGTACAACAGGATCCTACTTTCCTGTATTAGCTACTATACTTCCCACCACGCTCCGCCTGCTACGGGACAGTGGTAGCTATACTTCCCTCCACGCTCCGCCTGCTACGGGATAGTGGCGTTGTACAGTGGGGTGCCGTCTGCTGGTACTAGGGCTTCTTCCAGATTATCCACAGCTGTGGCCTTCTCTGCTTGCACAGGGGTAGTATGAAAGGCAACCGTATTACCTTGTATACGGACTCCCCCATGCATAGTTCGCATGAAGTTGCATCCAATAATGAATTGGATTCCATTCCCTGGCTTCATTTGAAAACCGCACGTGCAGGGGATTTGGAAGCTGCTATCTCCGATGTACATCTTTCCCTGCTTGAGTTTCCTGTTCGTCATTTGTTGAGAGTTGACTCTGTTGACCTGTACGATGCAATTACTTGGCTCCAGTGCTTCAGGTGGTACCGATGCTTCATCAATACAGCACATCGGATTCTATGACCTTTCTCGGTCCTCCTGGTTCTTGATTCGTCATAGCAGGTGTAAGAGTATCTCTCTTCTTTTTCATGGCCTTCTTTAGATTTGCAGTGTTTGGATCTTGCGGCATTTCTTGTAGCTGGGCGATCTCCTCTTCGTACCATGAGATGTAGCCGTGCTGCTCTTTAATCGTCTGTTTGCACTGCCCACAATGGAGTTGCTGTAGTGATTCCCTTTCGTAGCGAGGGCAGCTTTGGTGCTTGTCTTCGATTTCTAGCATAAAGAGCGTAGTCATTTGATTTAGCATACCACGGGGGTTTGTTACCTCTTCAGAGTTGGTCATGCTTGGTTCTTCCCTTCTTAGCTTCGCTTGTGGTGGCTCCTTTTCACCTAGAGGTTCCGTCTCTTCATTTGGCAGGTTATGCTCTTCACTGTCTTTTGAAGAAGGTACAGGTTCCTTGTTCACTTCTGACTCTTCTTTGTAGTAGCCCACCTCCTTCTCCAGCCGTTCAATTTCCCCTTCACACCTTTCTTGCATCAGCCTCTGGTTAGGGAATGGTTCTGGTGGAGCTGGTGTAACTGGGACCGCTGTTTTAACGTAATAAGGTCCACAAAGGTTACAGGCAGTAACCTTGCATTTGGGGCAATGAATCCTTGCCCGCTGCATTGTTTGGATCTTGTAGCACACGCACTTTTCTTCTCGTGGCTGCACGAAGTCGTTATGCTGCCAAGAATGAGAACATTTTCCTTGGAAGTAAGGCAGCGTTACCTGAGGGCGATACCCTCCTTCTAGTTCTCCCAGAACACAAACTGCTTTCTCCTGCTCAAGTGGGTCGAGGGAGCTGTGCAGACTTTGGGTTGATAAAGAGGAGTGACGGTCCTTTTTGCGTTGTGCTTCTTGAAGTTTTTGTAAATACTGCGAATTAAAAGGGATCTCTACATAGTTGGTGTTGTAAGAAGGCCTGTAATAAGAAGAGGTTAGAGGGTAATTGTCTCCTTTGGTGAAGTACTCCTCCTCCGGAGCCTCGTACTCATAAGGTTGTTGGTAGCTTTGCTGGTCCTGATAGCACCAATTTTAGTAGTCTTCCCGTGGGGTAGGCAGGTAGTAAGCCATCAGCCTTCGAGAAGACTACTACAATTGGTGCAGTATAGTACAGTACAGTCCAGTACAATTGCTGTTGTACAGTACAGTAGTAGCTTGAGCTACGAAATAAGAAGTCAAAGCCTAGCAAGAGGACGAGCCTAGCCAAAGGACGAGCTACCTACCTACCCCACGGGAAAACTACTACAATTGGTGCTATCAGGACCAGCAAAGCTACCAACAACCTTATGAGTACGAGGCTCCGGAGGAGGAGTACTTCACCAAAGGAGACAATTACCCTCTAACCTCTTCTTATTACAGGCCTTCTTACAACACCAACTATGTAGAGATCCCTTTTAATTCGCAGTATTTACAAGAACTTCAAGAAGCACAACGCTAAAAGGACCGTCACTCCTCTTTATCAACCCAAAGTCTGCACAGCTCCCTTGACCCACCTGAGCAGGAGAAAGCAGTTTGTGTTCTGGGAGAACTAGAAGGAGGGTATCGCCCTCAGGTAACGCTGCCTTACTTCCAAGGAAAATGTTCTCATTCTTGGCAGCATAACGACTTCGTGCAGCCACGAGAAGAAAAGTGCGTGTGCTGCAAGATCCAAACAATGCAGCGGGCAAGGATTCATTGCCCCAAATGCAAGGTTACTGCCTGTAACCTATGTGGACCCTATTACTTTAAAACAGCGGTCCCAGTTACACCAGCTCCACCAGAACCATTCCCTAACCAGAGGCTGATGCAAGAAAGGTGTGAAGGGGAAATTGAACGGCTGGAGAAGGAGGTGGGCTACTACAAAGAAGAGTCAGAAGTGAACAAGGAACCTGTACCTTCTTCAAAAGACAGTGAAGAGCATAACCTGCCAAATGAAGAGACGGAACCTCTAGGTGAAAAGGAGCCACCACAAGCGAAGCTAAGAAGGGAAGAACCAAGCATGACCAACTCTGAAGAGGTAACAAACCCCCGTGGTATGCGAAATCAAATGACTACGCTCTTTATGCTAGAAATTGAAGACAAGCACCAAAGCTGCCCTCGCTACAAAAGGGAATCACTACAGCAACTCCACTGCGGGCAGTGCAAATAGACGATTAAAGAGCAGCACGGCTACATCTCATGGTACGAAGAGGAGATCGCCCAGCTACAAGAAATGCCGCAAGATCCAAACACTGCAAATCTAAAGAAGGCCATGAAAAAGAAGAGAGATACTCTTACACCTGCTATGACGAATCAAGAACCAGGAGGACCGAGAAAGGTCACAGAATCCGACATTCCAGAAGGGGTTGTGTTTAACCCCCTTCCAGATAAAGGAGGCATCCATGCCTTTGGCAAGGAGGAGGAATGGGATACCCTAGGGGAACCCAGTGGTAAGTTTGATTATTATGTCCGATACTCACCACCCCCATCATTCTACTTGCCTTTTCCCAAGGCCAGTGAAGCTACTGGCTGGAACGATGATGAAGGATCGGCTGAAGGAAAGAAACCTGCCAACTCCTCTATAAACAATGAAGCAAATGCCCCGCAGGACGATACAGCAACAGAAGCTGAAATACTCCATCTGGAGGAAGTCAACCACAGAGAGGTCAAAGAGGGATATCAACCTCAGGAACCGTTGCCTGCCAAAAGTACCAATCCCCCAAGCAAACCTTCACAAACTAAAGTACTTCAAGATAAGGAGGCATATCACCTTCGACCACAAGAGGAGAGGGACAAATGCCAGGGGAAGAAGCAGAGGAAAAAGAAAGTACTACATTGCTTCAACTTAAATGAAGAAACCTACAATCTTGTTGATGAGGTAATGCTTTTCCTTGACGCAAAGAATGAAAAGCCTTATGTCATGATTATCAAGAAGATTTTCCAAGACAAGGATGCAAAAATATGCTTTACTGGGCAATGGTTATATCGCCCGGAAGAAGCACGCCTAATTGATGGGAGTACAAGGAGATTCAGGGATACTAGGAAACTCTTTTATAGTTTCCACACTGATAAAATCCCTATAGAATCTATCATGCACAAATGTGTAGTTCATTACATCCCACGAAGCAAGCAGCTGCCACTCCGCACAAAGCATCCCGGATTCATTGTGCAGGAAATTTATGACCACACTCAGAAGATTCTAAAGGATCTAGTGTCCAATGACTATGACATGAAAAAGTAATGTGAAATTGGGCTCCTGATCGAAAGGACAACAGCACTGCTGGACAAACACCCAGAAGCCTTCACCAATCCAGAAGCCTTCACCAATCCGGCTAGCAGCTTGCAGAACACTCACAACACCAAGGCGAAGCATCTACACTCCAACGCAACAGCAAGCGGAAGGATCAGCAGCACAGGAGAAGAAAACCGCCCACAAAGAGGTACATACTGCATGCACCAAACAATGCAAAAGGTGAAAATCCATTGCCCCAAATGCAAGCTTATACAGGAGCAACGATATTATATTGCATGGTGCGAGGGAGAAATTGAGTGACTGATGAAAGAAGTCGAAGGGAGAGCACAGGAGTTAGAAGCAGACCTGCACAAACACTATAATTAAAAGAAAGAAAAATCGGCAGCAAGACCAGCCGAAGAACAATAACATACCAATGTTCAATTCCAAGCAAGTGCAATAGACAGAGCAACCCAGCTCAACTCAGAACCAAGAATGGTAAACAACATGCTCTACAGTATGCTTATTGTACTTGAAATACCACATCTTCCCAGGTTCCAAGTACAAGCAATACTAGACACAGGAGCTACCGCGTGTTGTATTGATGAAGCATCGGTACCACCTGAAGCACTGGCACCAACTAATTGCATCATACAAGTCAACGGAGTCAACTCTCAACAAATGACGAACAGGAGACTCAAGCAGGGAAAGATGTACATTGGAGGTAGCAGCTTCCAAATCCCCTGCACATACAGTTTCCACATAAAGCCAAAGACTGGAATCCACTTCATTCTTGGATGCAACTTCTTGCGAACTATGGATGGGGGAGTACGTATACAAGGTAATACGGTTACCTTTCATACTACCCCTGTACAAGCAGAGAAGGCCACAGCTGTGGACAATCTGGAAGAGGCCCTAGCACCAGCAAACGGCACCCCACTGAACATCGCCACTACCCGTAGCAGGCGGAGCGTGGTGGGAAGTATAGCTACCACTGACCCGTAGCAGGCGGAGCGTGGTGGGAAGTATAGAAGCTAATACAGGAAAGTAGAATCCTGTTGTACAGTACAGTAGTAGCGAGAGCTACGAAATAAAGAAGTCAAAGCCTAGCAAGAGGACGAGCCTAGCCAAAGGACGAGCTACCAGCCTATGAAAGCGACGTCGTTTGGAGTCTTCTGTAAAGGCTATGCCTTAGGATATAAAGGCTACGCCTTAGGATAAGATATCTTTTGGAGTCTTTTGTAAAGGCTACGCCTTAGGATAAGAGGGCTATGCCAAGGACAAGACTTCCCTTGGAGTCTTATGTAAAGGCTATAGGCCTACTCTAGTATAGGCTACTATTATGCTGATGTAAGCGCTTAGCTCATACCACCAGCTGATGTGAGCCCTTACATCACCGTGCCCTCTATATAAGGGGCACGCCTCCATTGTAAATGATCATCGAAAAATAATCCAAGTATCCAAGTATTGTAAGCATCGTGTGAATTTAACAATAAGAATCCGAGAGTTTCTCCATATCTTCTCCTTATTTCTTGTTGCTACTTTCTTTCTTGAAAAGAGCTTCCGCGACCTCGAACACTTCGACGAGCATCGCCGGCGTTAGGAAGGTCGATTTCATAGTAGTAGTTGCAGTAGTTGTAGATGATGTAGTAGCTGAAGCAAAAGTAGTAGAAGTAGCAATAGCAGCAATAGTAGTACCTACATTAATAGTAGTAGTAGTAGCAGTAGCAATAGTACCTATAGTAGCTGTAGTAGTAATAGTAGTGTAGTAGTACCAAAAGAAGCATTAGCAGCAGCAGCAGAAGTAGAACTATTAGCATTAGTATTAGTAGTAGTAAAAGTACTATTAGTAGTAATATTAGTGATAGTAGTTGTCGTAGCAACTGCAGAAGTAGTGGTAGCAGTCGTAGTAGGCGTAGTGGTATCCACAGCCGTCATTTTAGTATTAGTAGTAGTTGTGGTAATTGTAATAGTAGTAGCAACAAATGGAGCAATCATAGTAGCAATAGTAGTAGCAACAGCAGCAGCGGTAGTAGTAGCAGGAGCAATAGCAACAGCGGTAGTTGTAGTAGTTGTTGTAGCAATAGCAGCAACACTAGTAGTAGTAGTAATAGAAGTAGTAGTGGTAGTAGTAAAAGCAGCAGTGGCAGCAGTAGTGGTAGTAAGATAAGTAGTAGGAGTGGTAGTAGAAGTAGTAGCAGTAGAAAGAGTAGTAGTAGTAGCGGCGGCGGCCGTAGAAGCTGCTATCGTAGTTGTAGTAGCATTAGTGGTAAAAGTAGCAGTAGTAGTAGCAGAGAAGTAGTAGTAGTTATTATTGTGGTGTTAGCAACATTAGTAGCAGTAGTTGTAGTAGTAGTTGTAGCAGTGCTAGGAGCAGAAATAGCATCTGTAGTAGTAGTAGTTATAGCAGTTGCAGCGGCAGCAACAACTGTAGTAGTAATAATAGTAGTACTAGTAGTAGTAGTAGTAGTAGCAGCAGCAGCAGTAGTAGTAGTAGTAGTAATTGGAGTTGTAGGAGTAGGTGTAGGTGTAGGAGAGGTACAAAGAGTAGTTGTAGTTGTTATTGTTGTAGGAGTTGTAGTAGTTTTTGTAGGAGTTGTAGTGATAGAAGTAGTGGCAGTAGTAGAAGCAGTAGTAGTTATAGTAGTAGTAGTAGAAAAAGTAGTTGTAGAAGTAGTGGATGTAACAGTAGTGGTCATAGTAGAAGGAGTTGAAGTTGTAGTAGTAGCAGTAGTAGTAACAGTAGTAGAAGTTGTAGTTGTAGTAATAGAAGTAGTAGTAGTAGTAGTAGTAGTGCTACCGACAATAGTAGTCTTGGTAGTTGTAACTGTAGTAGGTGTCGTAGTAGTAGTTGTAGTAGTACAAGCAGTAGTAGGGGGTGTAGTAGTACTAGTATTAGTAGTAGTTCTTGTAGGAGTAGTAGTACTAGTAGCAATAGTAGTAGTTGTAGTAGTAGGAGTAGTCATATCACTAGTTGTTGTAGTAGTAGTAGTTGTAATAGTTGTAGTAGTAGTTTTGGTAGTAGTAGTAGTATTAGTAGTAGTAGTAGTTGTTGTTGTTGTTGTAACAGTAGTTGTGGTAGTAGTATTTGTAGTAGTAGTTGTAGTAGTAGTGTTGCAGCAGTTGCAGTAGTAGTAATATTAGTAGAAGTAGCAATAGTCGTTGTAGTAGTTGTAGTAGTAGAGGTAGTAGTAGTCATAGTAGTAGTAGAGGTAATAGTAGTAGTTGTAGTAGCAGTACTAGTAGGAAAATTAGTAGTAGTAGGAATGACGTAGTTTTAGCAGAGCAGTAGCAATAGTTGTAGTAGCTGCAATATTAACAACAGTAGTAGTTGTCGTAGTTGCAGTAGTTGCTGGTGTAACAGTGGTTGTAGTAGTAGCAGTAGTAGGAGTAGTAGTGGTTATAGTAGTTGTAGCAGTAGTAGTAGTAGCAACAGTATGAGTAGAACTAGTAGTAGTTAAAAGTATCAGCATTAGTAGTAGTAGTAGTTCTAGTCTTAGTAGCAGTAATAGTAGCAGTAGTAGTAGTGATAGTAGTAGTAGGAGTAGTAGTAGTAGTATTAGTACTAGGAACCGTAGTAGCTATAGTAGTAGTTATCTGAGCAATAGTAGTTATAGCAATAGCTGTGTCAGTAGTATTAATAGTAGTTGTTATCGCAGTAGTAGCTGTAGTAGCAGTAGTATTCGTAGAACTAGTTGTAGTAGTAGTAGTATAAGTTGCAGTAGCAGTAGTAGTAGTAGTAGTAGTAGTAGCAATAGTAGCAGTTGTCGTAGTTGTTTAGTTGTTGGAAAAGTAATAGTAGTAGTTATTTTAGTAGTTATAGTTGTCTTAGCTGTATTTGTAATAGTACAGTAGCAATGTTAGTTGTAGTAGAAGTGACGGAAGTA
>RXID01017510.1:0-23631 GCA_005019695.1 Trichopus zeylanicus subsp. travancoricus
AACTACTACGACTACGACTACTACTACTACTACTACTACTACTACTACTCTTGCTGCTGCTGCTACTACTACTACTACTACTACTACAACTGCTTCTACTACTGGTATTCTCTTCCTCTGTAGCAAAACATGAGCAACACTTGCAGACCATGCTTCAGATCTGCAAGACTTATGGGCTCATTCTGAGCCCAACAAAAATGAAGCTTGCGGTCTCCGAAGTCGAATTTCTTGGGGCAGTGCTGGGAAACCAGCGGATCAAATTGCAGCCCCATATTATTAAGAAGATCGCCACCTTTCAGGAGCAAGAACTCTTGACCACAAAAGGGCTCCGAGCCTGGCTCGGAATTCTGAATTACGCCCGGAATTATATTCCCAATTTGGGAACATTACTCGGGCCACTCTACGCTAAGACCAGTCCAACCGGAGAAAAGCGGTGGAATACTCAAGATTGGGACTTAGTAGCCAGAATCAAAGCACTAGTGCAGCAATTACCAGATCTGGAACTACCACCAGAACACAGCTACATGATTCTGGAAACAGACGGTTGTATGACCGGATGGGGTGGAATCTGCAAATGGAAACCGCAGAAGTATGACCCCAAATCAACCGAAAGAATCTGCGCCTACGCCAGCGGCAAATTTCAGCCACTCAAATCAACAATAGATGCTGAACTCTTTGCCGTGATGAATTCCTTAGAGGCGCTCAAAATCTATTATTTGGACAAGGCTGAACTGACAATCCGAACGGACTGTCAGGCAATTATTAGTTTCTTTAATAAATCAGCCAACAACAAGCCTTCCCGCGTACGCTGGATGGCCTTCACTGATTATATCACAGGCACAGGACTGACGATGCAGTTCGAACATGTTCACGGAGGAGACAACCAACTGGCTGACACCCTCTCGCGACTAATCACTGCCCTTGTCTTTTCAGGATGGCCTGTCCCAACAGATCTGGAGGCCCTCCATCTAATAGCCACCACCGTACAGGAAGCACCACAAGCAGCCCCGCACATCATACAGAAGTACCTTGCAGCGGCCACTCTCTTGTGCAACACTATGACCAACAACTCCGTCATCTCCGGGACCTCCCAATGTCCCTCACCGAATATGATGATACAAGAAGGCAGCTGCAACTATTGGAGCGCCAAAGTGCCCAAAACGCCCTTACCGCCCTCCAACACTTCCGAGCCCTGTACGCCCTCAAGTTAGCAGAAGCAGCAAAGCGCGCAAAACACAAGACCATGGGTAACTTCTGGGCCCAGTGGTACCCTGTTCTCACACAGATCGACACACAACTCGAAACAGCAGTCAACCTCACGGCTGACTCAGCACAACGACTGCCTGCCTTCCTGTTCTGAACCGGACCAGCTTACTTGCGCGCAAAGCAAAGGCTTACTTCGACCAGAAGAAACGCATCGCTACTTTCCTTCAACCAGAAGAAACGCATCACCACCTTATCCCTCTTTATGTAAAGAAGATAAGATAAGATAACAGCAGCCCACTGCTGTCCCCTCTTTATGTATCCCTGCCCGCTATAAATATACCTCTTGGGCCTTCATGCAAGGCACGCAAGAAACTTAGCCAAAAACTTCTCTCTCTGAGTTTTGACTGTTTCCATTTCCGCAAAATCCGCGCGAAAAATCCGCGAAAAATCCTGGTATCAGAGCTCAGTTCTTTCCATGGCTGAGTAAAACCCCTTCGGTCTAGGTACTCCATAGAGACGAGTGTGTTGGTTTCCACCCGTATGGCCGTTACTACCCAGACCACCGTTTGCCGAAAAATCCTGGATTGACCCCTCGGGTGGCACAGAGGCTGGACCTAATAAGTCCACCGCAAGGTCAATATTGGGACAGAAGTAGGTAACCCTGGTTTCGGTGAGAAGGAGACTGAAGAATGTCTTCTGCCAAGCTTAGTGTCTGAACTGCAAAAGGCCGCAGTGCGCGTAAATCTGCAAGAGGCAGTAGCTGCCCGTCGGATGAGCAGGACCGATACTTGGCAACGCTTTTGACATCCTCCTAGTACTCATCTCTTGTTCGATACGGAAGGATCGATACCACACACTTGGACTCTCGAGTACTTAGACTGTTTCTCTTCTTCATCTCTGTCCCTGTTTGTGTATGAACACCTTCTTGCCAGCTAAAACCACCACTTCCTACCAAGAAGCCTTAAAGGCCGTAGAACCGATTGATCACCCAGCAACCGGTTTTGTCAAACCCAGTGAGTGTCCTAGCACCTCTGCCCAAAACATCGCCATTCTAAAACAAAACAATACCCAAATCCAGCTCCTGGTGCAAATATCAGAGACCCTAAAAGAAATTCAGAGTGAGCTCCAGTTCCTAAGAACACGACAACCAAGGAACTCTGTTCCTGAGTCCCTCCTCACACGACTTGAGCAGCTGTCGCTCAGTCCAACAGTACGATCTCCCGAACCACGTGGGAGACTACTTGTGAACAAGGACCCCCTGATTATTTTGCAGGAAGAACAGGCCAAGTTAAATGGCAACCTCTCAGGTTCGGCTGCAGGAACAACAGCCCCAACCCTTGGTCGAAGACGAAATCCGGGACTACCGGCGAAACAAACGCCGACTGTACAACACACAGCAGGCCACACGACGGATATTCCGCCGTCTCACCGGCCAACCAACGGAACAACATCTCCTGGAGCAACATCTTGACCCCCAGGAACAACTGAGACTCTCGATGCGGGAGAGGGCAGCTATCGCCCCCGCCGAAGTCCTTTATCATTCCCGCACAGACGATGACCACCATCGGGTGTATGTGCATCGGTCTGAAGAGTCCATTAGTTGCGTAGGCGACGCACAAGTGGACCGTAATTTTATTCAAGCAGAAAGCTATCAACAGCTGGTACACAGTAAGATGAAGTTTATTCATCTTGGCGTGCTGCAGGTTCGGTTACAGATCCTCCATCGACATGCCGAGGGCACGATGGCCCTTGTTGTGTTCCGTGACAACCGTTGGCATGGTGACAAAGCCTTAATTGCCACCATGGAAGTAGATCTGACACAAGGAAGTCAGCTGGTGTATATCATTCCTGACATGATGCTTACACTTGGTGACTTTTACAGGAATATACAGATCTCCCTGCTTACCCGTGGCTATGACACCTGGCGGTGCGGTGAAGCAAACCTACTCATCACCCGAGGACTTATCGGGCGTCTCTCGAACACCCCAAACGTGGCCTTTGCCTACGAGGTCACAGGCGTCATTGACTACCTAGCTAGTCATGGGATACACGCCCTCCCTGGGAAGCGGTACTCAACAGAACAATTATGCGGGATGAACTGGCTCCTCCAGCCTTCTCGCGTGATCCCAGTACCCCTGACACCCTCGGAAGTCACATGTCACACGCTCCTGGATGGACGAGTGTCCTTAAGCTTCAACCAGTATGCCTCTGTTCCTACCTCGGATGCACTAGAGGAGGAGGAAACGGAGATTGTTGCCGTCCTACTCCAGGACCTACAAAAAGCAGAACCCGAAGCAAGATGGGATACCCTGGGGGAACCCAGTGGTAAATTTGACTATTATGTCAGGTATGCAGCACCTCCCTCTTACTTCGAGCCTTTCCCCCTGACCCCTACAGGATGGGATGTTGATCCTAGCTCAGCAGAGCCAGAAGAAAGGACTCAACAGCAACAGAGCAGCACTAAAAGACGACAAAAGCCCCGTAAGGTGATGCCAGCACGAAAATGGCGCCAGCGCCTGACTCAACAGCGGCAAGAGTGGCGACCAAAAGGGAGTAGTAGCCAGACTCCACCTTGCGGAACCCATGCAGGAGATACACGCCCAGGGGCCTCTGTACTCCGGTCCATGGATCCACCGCAGGAGGAGGCTGACGACAACTTCCACCTTATCGCCACCTGGCCTCAGGAAGATACGTCCAACCCGACTACAGATCCGGAAGAATACTGTGAGTATTTACAGTATTATCATGATCCTGAAATCCTTGCTACTCTCGGTGAAGATAGCTGGGATATGGACTATCCGCAACGGGCGCCACAACAGGCAAAGCCAACAGAACGGCTTTGCTCTTCTTCAATTGTATCCGAATACAGGCCTCCGGCTGATTCCACAATGGGTCCAGTCAACTACCCTCCAGCTGCTAGAACTGACCCTGGTCCAAGCCAAGGACCAACGGTGGAAAACTACATCCCAAAGAACCTGCGGTTTAAAGCTAAAAATACCTCAGAGTGGTGGAACCTCCCTTCGGCTCAACAGCAATCGGGGGCAATCTTCGTCATGCCCCTGCAAATTGGCCAATTCAACGATGTGTTTATGCGATGGGAATCCATTACCAAGAATACAGTAGCGCTCCAAGGCTTTACAGATGCTCGGACAAAAACCGAGTTCATTGAGAACCTACTGGGAGAATCAGAGAAACTAGCATGGATCCAATGGCGAATGGCTTATCCCGTGGAATATCAACACCTACTGGACCATGCCGATGGCGCAGATGGGACGCAGAACATCTTGTCACAAATACGCACCATCTTCGCCCTGGAGGATCCCTACCAAGGCTCGACAGCCATACAAGAAGAGGCCTATAGGGATCTCGAACGCCTGACCTGCCACAACTTACGGGATATTATCCCGTTTCTTAATGATTACATGCAGGTTGCCTCTCGGACCGGTCGGCTGTTCACCGGCCCTGAATTATCGGAGAAGCTGTGGTCCAAAATGCCTGGAAACATTGGAAAGAAAATTAAAGCGGCATTTGAAGCAAAACACCCAGGTAATACTATTGGTGTATATCCACGCATTCTCTTTACATACAAATATTTGGAAGAAGCATGCAAGGAAGCGGCCTTCACTCGAGCTTTAAAGGATCTCTCCTTCTGCCAAGACATACCCATCCCTGGGTATTATCAAAAACCCAAACGAAAGTTTGGTGTCCGCCGATCCACAACCTACAAAGGAAAGCCGCACCCTCACATGCAAGAATAGAGAAAAAGAAGCACCTAATCCGCAATCGACGATGCCGGTGCTTTCTCTGCGGCGAAGAAGGACATTTTGCTCGCGAATGTCCTAATGAGCGACGCAATGTCAAACGCGTCGCCATGTTTGAACAGCTGGATCTGCCAGCTGATTGTGAAATTGTCTCTGTCCAAGAAGGGGACGACCCGAGTGATGCTATTTACAGCATCTCGGAAGACGAAGATACAGCCATCTTGGAAGAGAAGATCTTTATGTTCCGGGAAGAAGATCGGACATGGTGGATAGGTCCTACTGGAGGTTACCGTGCCATGGTCCGTGTTTCCCAAGCACAATACGAATGCAGCCACTACTGGGACGTCAACAACGATGTTCCCGATGCTTATGAACGATGCTGCTGCTGCCAAGCACCATCCCAAAAGCGGTATCGTATGCACTGTGCAAACTGCCACTTAACTGTGTGTGGCCGCTGCAGTTCGTATTACTTTGGCAAGCGAGTGCCTGTTGCTCAAGCATCTATCCCAAGGTATGACACCACAACCTTACTCCTTGAACAACAACAGTACATTTCTGCTTGTGAAGGGCAACAGACACAGTTACAACAGCAGCTCGCCACGGCCCAAGCAGAAAATGATGCTTTGCACCTCCGCCTCCGCCTATTACAACAAGAGGCGGACCATTGGAAACAGCAGTACCAGGACCTGGAACATGCTACCATGGAAGTTGACCGCCTGGTGCTCGAACGTCATGACCTCCAACGTGACGTGCACCACCCGACCACATCCTGCGCCCCTGGAAGCGTGGTGGGCGGAGATCTGCCCCTCCACGTTTTCGTCGTAGATACTACACAACAGCTGTTAGCCGCCGAAGCACAAGTGCCTCCCCCGCAACCACGGCGAACCAAAAATATGCTGTACAACCTGAAGGTGAAATTTGATATTCCGAAGGTTGTTCCATTTGAGGTTAACGCCATCCTTGATACAGGAGCAACGACCTGTTGCATTGATCAAGGTGTAGCGCCTGATGATGCCCTGGAAGCTAATCCCTTCCTAGTCCATTTTAGCGGCATCAATTCACGGACCTCGGCGAACAAGAAGCTCAAAGTTGGCCGAATGCTGATTGGGGAAAATGGCTTCCGAATCCCCTACACGTATGCCTTCCCAATGAAGCTCGGGGAGGATATTCAGATGATCCTCGGCTGCAACTTCATCCGCGCCATGCAGGGCGGCGTGCGAATTGAAGGCAATACAGTGACGTTTTATAAAAATGTCACGACTATTCATACTCTTCCCTCTGTTCCCACTGCAGCAGCTATTGCAGAACTTGATCTCGATGAGGAGGAGTATTTGCACATTCAGGAAGCAGTTCAATATGCCGTAACACAACCACAACGGCAGCTCACCAACAAGCTCAGCTCCATCCTGGAGTAATTGCGGCAACAGGGTTATATTGGTGATAACCCGCTCAAATATTGGACCAAGAATCAGATCCTCTGCCAGCTTGACATTAAGAATCCGGATTTCATTATTGAAGACCGGCCTCTGAAGCATATCACTCCACAAGCAAAAGCTGCATATGCTAAACATGTCAAAGCTCTCCTGGATCTTGGAGTCATCAAACCCAGCAAAAGCCGGCATCGCACAACAGCGATCATTGTCAATTCCGGCACGTATATTGATCCCCAGACTGGTCAAGAAGTCAAAGGCAAAGAGCGCATGGTCTTTAATTATCGGCGCCTCAATGATATCACTCACAAGGACCAGTACAGTCTCCCTGGGATTAATACTATTCTACACAAGGTGAGTCGAAGCCGTATCTACTCCAAATTCGACCTTAAGTCAGGTTTTCATCAAGTTGCCATGCACCCTGACTCGGTCGCTTGGACCGCCTTTTGGGTTCCCGATGGTCTCTACGAATGGCTAGTCATGCCATTCGGATTGAAAAATGCACCGGCCATCTTCCAACGGAAGATGGATTCTTGCTTCAAAGGAACAGAAGACTTCATTGCCGTATATATCGATGATATTCTGGTATTCTCTTCCTCTGTAGCAGAACATGAGCAACTACTACAAATACTGCTGTTATTACTACTAATACACCTACTACAACTACTATGACTAATACTACTTCTATTACTAGTACTACAAATACTGCTACTGTTGCTTGTACTACTATTACTGCAACAACGATAATAACAATAATAACTACTACTGTTACTAATACTACTTCCGCTACTATTACTACTACAACAATTACAACTATTATGACTACTACTACATCTATAGCTACAAATACGATTTTTATTGCTAGTATTACTACAACTACTACTACAACAACAACTACTACTACTACTACGATGACTACAACTATAACTACTACTCCAACTGCTGCTGTTACTATTACTACTACTAATAATAATACTATTACTAATACTAATAGTTATATTGCTTCTACTAATACTACTACTACTACCACCACTACTACTTCTACTACTACTACTAAGGCTACTACTATTAATTCTACTACCGCTACTGCTACTCCTACTACTACTCCTCCTGCACCTGTTTAAACTACTACTCCTACTGCTACTACCACTACTACTACTACCACTACTACTACTACTATTACTACTACTATTACTACTACAACAACAACTACTATTACTACTACTACTTCTACTTCTACTACTACTACTGCTGCTACTAGTACTTTTACCACTGCTACTACCAGTACCAATACTGCTATTGCTACTGTAATTACTACAACAACAACTACTACTACTAGTAGTAGTACTACTGCTACTACTGCTACTCTTGCATCCACTACCACTACAACTACTACTACTATTGCTTCTTCTACAACTAATAATACTACTGCTACCACCACTAATTTTGCTACAAGTACTATGAAAACTTCTACTAGAACTCCTACTACTACTTCTACTACTACTAATACTGCTACCACTTCTATAACTACTAATATTGCTGATGTGACTAATACTACTACTCCTAACACTCCTACTACTACTACTTCTTCTATGACTCCTTCGACTACTACTACAACAACTACACTACAACTACTAATAATACTACTACTACTAGTAGTAGTACTACCACTACTACTACTAGTACTTACTAGTACTAGTACTACTACTACTACTACTACTACTTCTACTACTACTGCTGCTACTACTCCTACTCCTACTACTTCTACAACCACTACACCTACCACTACTAATACTTCTGCTTCTAATACTACTACAACAACAATAACAACAACTACTACTTCTATTATTACCGCTATAATGACTACTACTACTCCTTCTGCTTCTCCTACTACTACTACTACTGTTACTACTACTAGTCCTACTCCGATTGCCGCTACTGCTACTGCTTATAATAATCCTAATACTACTACTACGACTACGAATACTGCTTCCACACCAATAATAAAAACAACTACTACTATTAGAACTCCTGCTGCGGCTGCAACTAGTCCTACTACTACTACTACTACTACTACAACAACAACAACTATTACAACTAAGACTATTCCTGCTAATGCTGCTACTACTACTACTACATCTACTACTACTAACTACAACAACTACACCTACTACAACAGCTACTAAAACTACTGCTACTGCTGCTACTACTACTACTGCGACTACTACTACTACTCCTACTGCTATTATTACTACATCTACTACTACTACTACCGCTACAATGATAATTATTACTACTATGACTGTTACTACTGCTGCTACTCCTACTTCAACTTTTACAGCTACTCCTATCACTACTATGATAACAACTACTACTACAACAACTACTACTTGTACTCTTGCTGCTGCTAGTACTACAACAATTACTACTACTACCACCACTTTTTCTACAACTACTACAACTATGACTACTTCTACTACTACTACTATGACTACTGCTGCTGCAACTCGCCCTACTACTTCTAGTACTACTACTACTGCTTCTACTACTACAACTACTACTATGGCTACTACTACTATTAGTACTTCTCCTAACACTCCTACTACGACTACAACTACTAGTACTACTACCACCACTATAATTTCTCCAACAACTTCTACATCTTCTACTACTTCTAATACTACTACAATAGGTACTACTACTTCTGCTACTATAACTACTATTACAACCACTATTACTCCTACTACTGCTGCTACACCTACTACTTCTACTACTAATGCTACTACAACAACTCTTACACCTCCTACTACTGCTATTACTACTAATGCTACTACTAATACTACTACTACTACTGCTACTGCTACTACTACAATAACAACTAACTATTACTACTACTGCTGTAACTACTGCTACTACTACAACTACTATTACTACTACTGCTACTACTACTATGACTACTACTATTGCTACTACTGTTACAACTGTTACAAATACTACTACAACTACTACTGTTAATACGGCTACCACAGCACTACTGCTACTTCTGCTACTACTACTACTACTATTACTACTACTACTCTTGCTGCTGCTGCTACGACTGCCATTGCTACTACTACTAATGCTACTACTATTGTTACTACTACTACTACTACTTCTCATACTACTACAACTACTGTTACTATAACTACTACTATAACTTCTACTACTACTACTACTACTACTGCTGCTACTGCTACTACAACTACTACAACTGCGACAACTATTACTACTGCTGCTACTACTACTACTTTTGCTTCTACTCCTGCTACTCCTGCTACTACTACTACTACTTTTGCTACTACTCCCACTACTACTATTCCTAAACTACTCCTGCTGTTACTACTACCACTATAACTGCTACTACTACTCCTATGCTACTCTGCAACTACTTCCACAACTACTACCACGCCTACAACTACAACTGTTAATACCACTACTACTACTGCTACTCCTACTACTACTACAACCACTATGACTACCACTGATACTCCTACTACATTGCTACTATTACTGCTTCAACTAATACCACTAGTGCTGCTACTCCTACTACTGCTACTGCTACTACAACTACTTCTAATTTTGATACTACTACTACCACCACTACTACTATTGCTACTACTGTTGCTACAACTGTTGCTCCTACTACTACTACTCCAACTGCTATTGCTTCTACTACTACGACTACTACTAGTACTACTACCGCTACTGCTACCACCACTACTACTACTACAATGCTAATGCTATTACTACTTCAACTATCGCCACTATTTCTGCTAATACTACGTCAACTACTACTACCATTACTACTACTACTCCTCCAGTTGCTGCTTCTATTGCTGCTGCTACTACTACAACTGCTACTTCTCCTATTACTATGACAACTACTACTACTACAACTGCTACTACTGCTACTAACACTACTGCTTCGGCTACTGGTATTACTACTACTATTAGTACTGCTACTACCGCTACTATTGTTGCTATACCTGTACTGCTGCAACTACTATTGTTACTACTACTACTACTGCTACTGTTGCTCCTACTGCACCTTCTGCTACTACTACTACTCTTGCCGCTGCTTCAACAAATACTACTACTACTACTACTACTCAAACTGCTACTAGTACTCCTACTACTGTAGCTATTGCTACTGCTACTACTACTAATAATACTACCACTACTACTCCTCCTGTTGCTACTCCTACTACTAGTACAACTGCTACTACTATAACAAGAACTCTTACACCTACTACTACTACTACTACTACTACTATGGCTACTACAATAACAACAACAACAACTACTACTACTACAACAACAACAACAACAACAACAACAACTACTACTACTACTACTACTGCTTCAACTACTACTGCTATAACAACTATTACACTGACAACTACTCCTACTCCTACTCTTATTACTACTGCTACTCCTACTACTACAACTACTACTACAACAACTCCTACTACTACTATGACTACTACTACTAATTGTATTGCTCATGTTGCTACTGATGATGCTCCTGCTACTCCTACTACCACTACTACTACTACAACTACTACTACAACTACGACTACTTCTTACTCTTCTACGACAACAACAACAACAACAACTACTACTAGTAGTATTCTTACTGCTTCTATTCCAACCGCTACTACTACTACAACTACTACAACAACAACTACTACTACTACTCCAACTTCTTCAATAACTACCACAACAACTACTACTACTACAACTACAACAACAACAACAACAACAACTGCTACTACTACAACTTTTTCTCTAACTACCACAACAACAACAACTAATACTTTTTCTGCCTATACAACTATGATACTACACAACAACTCCCACTACTACTTCTAATACTACAACAACTACTACTAATACTACAACTACTACAATGGCTACTACTACAACTACTACTGTTGCTACTTCTCCTAAAACACCTACAACTACTACAACAACTACTATTGCTACTGCTACTTCTACTACTACTAGTTTTACCACTCCTTCTACTACTACTACTACTACTAGTACAACTACTACTATAGGTACACTACTACTACTACTTCTGCTACAATTACTACTACAACTACTACAACTACTATTGCAACAACCACTACTACTAATACTACTATAACAACAACTATTACACCTGCTAATACTGCGACTACTACTACTACTGCTACTATTATTACTACTGCTGCTGCAACTACTACTCCTACAACTACTACATCGACTACTACTCCTACTCGTTCTCCAACTCCTCCTACTACTACTACTACTATGATTATTATTACTACTACAACAACAACTGCTACTATTACTACTTTTACTACTATTACAACTACCACTACTACTATAGCAACTACTATAGCTATGAATACTACTAGTACAACTACTGCTACACTACTGCTGCTACTACTACTACTACAGCTACTACTGTTGCTACTATTATTACTCCTACTCCTACACTACTGTTGTTGTTGCTCCTCAGGCTACCACTACTACTATTGTTGCTTTTGTTGTTATTGCTACTAATACTACTACTACTTTTTCTATTACTACAACTAATGCTTCTGCAACTACACTGCTACTCTTTCGACTACTTCTGCTACTACTACTGCTATCACTACTACTATTGCACTACAACTAATATTACCACTGCCACTAATGCTATTACTACTAATGCATCTACTGCTAGTAGTACAACTAATACTTCCGCTACTACTACAACTGCTATTGCTACCACTACTTCTACTACTACTGCTACTGCTACAATAGCAAATGCTACTACTTTTGCTGCTACAACTAGTGCTATTACTACTAATAGTACTACTACAACTACAACTACTACAGCTACTATAGCTACTATTGCTGCTTCTACTACTACTACAACAGTTTCTCCTACTATTACTATTACTGCTACTCCAACTACTACTATAATTACCACTACTCCTACTACTAGTACTCCTACTACTCCTATTGCTACTCCAACTACTACTATTACCACTACTCTGCCTACTACTACTGCTGCTACTTTCGCTCTACTACTACTCCTACTACTGCAGCTACTGCTATTACTACTAATACTGCCACTACTGTTACTATTGCTACACCAACTACTCCAACTACTATTGTTATCGCTACTACTGCTACTATTGCAATAGCTACTACTGCTACTACTGCTTAGTACTACTACTACTACTATTACTACCACCACCACCTCTATTACTACAGCAACAGCTACTACTACTACTACTGATAATACAACTACAACTACTAGTACTACTCTTATTACTCCTACAACTACTACTATTACTATTATTTCTTCTATTACTACTACTTACTACTACTACTATTACTATTATTACGACAACAACAACTACCACTACTACAATAACTACTATTACTTGTACTACTACTACTACTACTGCTGCTAATATCACAACAACTACTACTACTGTTGTTGCTGCTACTACTACTACTATGACTACTACTACTATTGCTACTGCTACTACTGCTATTGCTACTACTACAACAACTGCAATTGCTACAACATCTACTACTGCTGCTACAACTACTTGTGCAACTACTACTTGAAGAGCTATGATTACTACTGTGACTACAGCTGCTAATGCCACTTGTACTGCTACAATTGCTATTGCTACAACTACTGCTACAACAACAACTATTTCCACTACTATTGCTGCTACTACTGCTGCTACTAAAAATACTGCTACTATGACTAGTACTACTACTACTACTGCTAATACTACTACTGCTGCTAGTATTACTGCTACTCCAACTCGTACTACTACTAAAGCTACTGCTAGTCCCACTACTACTACTACTAGTAACAATGCTACAATTACTGTCACGACTGCTGCTGCTTCTACTACTGCTACAACAACTTATTGTACTTCTACTGCTCCTATTGCAATTTGCACTACTTCGACTATTACTACTACTTCTGGTACAACTACTACCAGTACTATTACTACCTGTACAACTGCTACTACTACCATAGTACTACTACTACTACGATTGCTACTATGGCTACTATGACTGGTGGCATAGCTACTACTCCTGCTACTACCAATACACCTACTACTACTTCTACGACTATTACTACTACTACTACTACTACTACAACAACAACAACAACAGCTATTACTGCTACGATTAGTACTGCTACTACTACTGCTATTACGGCTATCATTGCTACTAATGCTACGACTGCAAGGACTACTATTGCAGCTACTACTACTACTACTATTACTACTAAGACTACTACTACTACTACTACCATTTCTACTACTGCTATAGATGCTACAACCACTACTATTACTACTACTACAGCTACTACTACAGCTGCTACTGGCACTACTGCTGTTGCTGTTGCTGTTGCTGTGGGTATTGCTACTAACCACTGTTACTACAGCTGTCAGTACCACTATGACTACTACAACTACTATTGCTACTGCTGCTACGACTACTTCTCAAACTACTACTAATAATGTTAGTAGAACTGCTAATACAACTATTGCTACTACTACAACTACTCTAACTGTGACGACTACTATTGCTACTACTACTACAACTACTACTAGTACTACTTCTGCTACTACTACTTCTGCCACTACTACTGTGACTACTACTACTGATGCCATCACTGCTACAATTGCGACACCAGCTACTATCATGGCTACTACTCCTAATACTACTGTTCCTGCAACTACTCCGGCTACTACTAATACTATTTGACTGCTACTACTACTACTATGCTACTGCTACTACTTCCACTACTACTACTGCTTCTACCACTACTACTACTCATAACGCTACTACTACTGCTACTGCTACTACTTCAACTTCTCCTCCTACTACTACTGCTACAACCGCTATTACTACCACTAATACACCTACTGCATAACTACTATTACTACTTCAACTAATACTACTGCTGCTTCTACTCCTACTACAACTACTATTGCGCCTACTCTTACTTCTACTACTACTAGTACTAGTGCTCCTACTATTACTTCTAATGCTACTACTTCTACTACTGCTTATACTACTACTACTACTATAATTGCAACAACTACTTCTTCTACTATGACTACTACAACTATTGCTACAACTATTGCTACTACTACTACTACTACTACTACTACCAACACTTCTTTTACTTGTACTACTACTTCTAGTACTTCTGCTACAACTACTATTGCTACTACAACTACTACTAATTTTGACACTACTACTATTACCACTACTACCACTACTACCTCGACTACTACTACTGGTACTGCAACTACTACAACTATTATCAGTACTACTACTGCTACTGTTACAAATTTTACTACTACTACTGTTACTACTGCTACTGTTACAAATTCCACTACTACTACTGCTACTACTGCTACTGCTACTACTACTACTACTACTACTACTACTACTACTACTACTACTACTCCTACTGCACTAATGCTACTATTACTTCAACTACTGCTACTATTTCTATGAATACTACTGCAACTATTTCTACTACCACTACTACTACTACTGTTGTTGCTGCTACTACTGGTGCTACTACCACCATTGCTACTTCTCCTATTACTATGCTACTGCTACTAACACTGCTGCTACTACTTTCGCTATGGCTTCAACAACAACAACAACTACTACTACTACAACTGCTTCTATTACTACTGCTACTACTCCTTTGGCTATAGCTACTACTACTACTATTGCTACTACGGCTGCTGCTACTGTTGCTGCTACACTCCTACTGCTACTACTACTAATGCTACTATGGCTACTCCTCCTATAGCACCTTCTGCTACTACTACTACTAATGTTCCTGCTTCAATAAATACTAGTACTACTGCTCAAACTACTACAAGTACTCCTACTATTGTAACTATTACTATTGCTACAACTACTACTTCTGTTACTCCTTCGAATACTTTCACTACAACTATTACTGCATCTGCTACTACTACTACTACTAGTACTACTACTACTACTACTACTACTATGATTTTGACCAATGATACTCTCGCTACTTCTACTACTGATACTGCAATTGCTACGCCTGCTACTATTGCTACTGCTACAACTATTGTAGCTCCTTCAACTACTACTGCTACTACTGCTACCGCTACTACTACACTAGTACTAATGCATCTCTAACTACTACTGCTGCTGCTATTCCTACTCCTATATTTACAACTACTACTACTTCTACTGCTCCAACTACTACTACTACAGCTACCACTGCTACTGCAACTATTGCTACTACTACTCCTACTACTTATGCTACTGCTATAACTACTGCTACTTCAACTACAACTGCTGCTACAACTACTACCACTACCAATATTGCTACGACTGCTACTACTACTACTGCTACTACCAATATTGCTACCACTGGTACTACTACTACTGCTACTTTTCCTACTACCACTGCTACTACTATTACAACTACCACTACTATTGCTACATATGCTACTGCGAATACTACTGTTACCATTGCTAGGTCTCCAATTGCTGCTACTTCTGCAACTACTACTGCAACTACTACTACTTCAATTGCTACTACTACTACTTCTCCTACCACTACTACTTTCACTAATACAAATGCTATAACTACTACTTCTACGACTACTACTGCTACTGCTACTACTACTACTACTACTACTACTACTGCTGCTGCTGCTGCTACTACTACTGCTACTACTACTGCTACTACTACTACTTCTACTACTACTACTACTACTACTACAGCTACAACTGCTATAGCTACTACTACTACTGCTACAGCTACTACTACTCCTTCTCCAACTACAACTACTTTTGCTACTACTTCTGTTACTACTACTACTGCGACTACTACTGCTACTCCTCATCTTCCTCCTACTATTACTACTGAAGCTGCTACTAGAATAACTAGTAATAGTATCACTACTACTACTTCTACCACAACTACTACTTGTACTATTATTGCAACTATGGCTACTACTACAACTACTTATACTCCTACTTTAGCAACTACAACAACTATTATTACTTCTCCAACTTCTACTACTACTGCCGCTACTACTACAACTACTACTGTTGCTTTTGCTACTGCTATTACTGCTGCTACAATGGCTACTGCTGCAACTACTGCTACTACTTCTACTACCACGACCACTATTACTTCTACTAGTATTAGAACAACAACAACTACTACTACTACTTCTCCAGCTACTACTACTTATTGTACTAGTACTGCTCCTACTGCAACTTGCACTATTTCTACTACTACTTCTTCTTGTACTACTACTACAAGTATTACAACTACTTGAACAACAATAACTGCTACTACTAGAACTACTACTACTACAACTCCTAATACGATTACTACTACACTGGTACCACTATTGCTCCTACTACTTCCATTTCTCCTGCTACTACTTCTACTACTATTACACTGACTACTACTACTACTACTGTCGTGGCTATTGCTACAATGACTGCTGCTTCAACTACTACTACTACAGCTACTACTACTACAAATGCTATGACTGCTACTATAGCGACTACTACCACTACTATTACAAGTATCACTACTAGTCCTATTGCTACTACTGCTATAGTTGCAACAACAATAACTACTACTACTACTCTTACAATGACTACAGCTACCACTGCTACTTCTATTTCTACTATTATTGCTACCACTACTCCTACACCAACCCCTACTCCTACTACAACTCCTCCTACTACTACAACTACAACAAGTACTACAACAACAACTACTACTACTACGACTACTGTTACTATGACTACAGCTACCACTGCTACTACTATTACTACTATTATTGCTACTACAACTTCTATTGCTATTAATATTGCTACTAAAATAAACAACTACTACTACTCCTACTACTGCAATTACTACTACTACTATTGTTGCAGCTTCACCTACTACTGCCCCTACAACTACTCCTACTCCTACTCCTACCCCTACTCCTACTACTAATACTTCTACTACTACTACTACTACTAGTACTACTACTACTACTACTACTAATACTTTTACTACTACTACTACTACTAGTACTAGTACTACTACTACTACTACTACTACTACAAATACAACTGCTACTAGTAGTACAACTACTACCATTACTACTATTACTACTGCTGCTGCTACTGCTACTACTACCAATGCCCCTACAACTACTACTACAACCACTGCCCCTACTTCTACTACTACTACTACCATTTTTTCAACTACTACTACTACTACCACTACCACTGCTGCTACTACTAACGCTGCTACTTCTACTACTACTCCTACAACTGATACTATTGGTGTTAACACTGCTACTATTGCAACTGAAACTACTAGTGCTACCGCAACTACTATAGCTACTACCACTACTACTGCGGCTGTTTCTACTAATACTACTACTACTACTTCTACTACTGCTCCTATTGCTACTACTACTATTACTACTATAGCTAATACTACTGCAACTACTACTACTTCTACTGCTATTACTACTGCTACTACTACTACAACTACAACAAATACTACTAATACTAATACAACAACAACAACAACAACTACTACTACTACTACTACTACTACTACTACAGGTACTACTACAACAACTACTACTACTACCACTATTAAATACAGCGATTACTACTTCTACTACTACTGCTATTGGTACTACTACTGCTACTTCCACTAATGCCACAACTACTACTACTACCGCTATTGCTAATACTGCAACTTCCATAACTACTATTGCTATTTCTACAACTACTACTACCACTACTACCTCCACTACTACCACAACTACAATAACTACAACTACCACTACTGCTACTGGTACAACACCTATTATGATTGCTATGGCTACTACTCCTGCCATAACTACTACTACTACTACTCCTCCTCCTCCTAGTACTTCTACTGCTACTACTACTACTACTACTACTACTTCTACTCCATCCCCTACTGAAAGTAGTACTACTATGATTACTTCTACTGCTACTGCTACTACTACTACTACTACTACTACTACTACTACTACTTCTACTCCATCCCCTACTGAAAGTAGTACTACTATGATTACTTCAACTGCTACTGCTACTACTACTGCAGCTACTGCTCCTACTGCTACTGCTGCATTTGCTAAAACTACGACTACTTTGCCTCCTACTACAACTGCAACTACTACTATATTATTACTACTATTACTACATGCTACTAGTACTACTGCCATTTTTGCAACTACTACTGCTGCTGCTCCAAATGCTGTTGCCACAACTACTACTCCTACTACCACAACTGTTACTATCGAAACTACCACTATTACTACAATTGCTACTACTAGTACTACTACTACTACTACTACTACTACTAGTAGTACTAGTACTACTACTACTACTACTCCTCCTCCTCCTACTACTAGTACTCCTACTCCTGCTACCGCTGCTGCTACTATTACTACTAGTTCTACTAGTACACCTCATGCTACTACTACTACTATGACTACTCCTACTGCTACTACCACTAGTACTATGACTACCACTACTATTAGAACTACTACCGCTACTGCTATTACTAGTGGTACTATGACTACCACTACTATTAGAACTACTACCACTACTGGTCCTCCTTCTCCTACCTACTACTAATACTGCTACTACTACTATTGATGTTACTGCTAAAACTACTACGACTATTGATACTAGTAGTACTACTGCTGCTACTGCAACTAATGCTACTATCACTACTGCTACTCCTGCTACTACTACTTGTGCTACTACTAATACAACTACTACAACAATTGTCGCAACTACTATAACAATTGCTGCAACTACTCTCACTCCTACTACCACTACACCACTACTACTACTACTATTGGTCGTACAGCAACTACTACTCGTAATGCTACTAATACTGCTGCTATTACTAGTATTACAACTACAACTATGACTATCGCGGTTGCTGCTGCTACAAGTGCTATTACTACTTCTACGAGTAATACCACTACTACTACCACTACTACTACTCTCACTCCTCCTACTACTACTACGACTACTCCTACTGCTGCTACTACTCATAATACTATAATTGTTGCTGCAACTGTAATAGCTACTACTACTACTACTACAACTACTACTGCTACTGCTAGTCTTAGTACTACTACTACTACTTCTACCACACCACCACTACTACTACTACTACTATTACAATTGTTACTACTACTACTACTACTACTACTACTACAACTGTTACTACTACTACTACTACAACAACAACAACAACTACTACACCTACGGCTACTACACTTGCCACTGCTACTGGTACTACAAGTTCTACGGCAACTCCTGCTGCTAATAGTACTACTATTACAGCTAGTACAACTACTACAGCTACTTCTACTACTACTACAACTACTACTGCCACTACAACTGCTGCTACTACTCCTATCGCTAGTCCTACTATGACTACTACTACTGCTACTGCTGCTAGTCCTACTACAACAACAACCATTGCAACTACTACTACTGCTGCAACTACCCTTACCATAACTACTACTACTACAACCGCTACAACTACTACGCTACTACTATTGCTACTACGACTACTACTACTACTACTACTGCTGCTGCTACAACTCCTACAACAACTACTACTTCGACAACTCTGACTACTACTATTACTACTACTGCTACTACTACCTCAACTATTACTCCCCCTACTACTATTACTACTTCTCCTAGTACTACTACTACTAATACTACTCTCACTACTACTACAACTACTACTCCTACAGCAACTATTACTATAGCTACTACTACAATAGCAACTACTGCTAGTACTACGATAACTGCTGCTCCAACTACTACTACAGCTACTACTATTACTGTAGCTATACAGCCATTGCTGCAGCTACTTCTACAACCACTCTGACTACTTGTTCCACTATTGCTACTACTACTACTACTACGACTACTGCAACTACGACTACTACTACAACTACTACTACTACTGCTGTTACAATTGCTACTACTACTGCTACTACTATTACTATTGTTACTACTAGTACTATTTCTTCTACTACTTGCTACTACTACTAATGCCACTACTACTACCACGACAGCTACTACTTTAACTCATGCTACTAATGTTGCCGCCACTACTGCGTCTCCTAGTACTACTAATGCTAATACAACAAGTACTATTACTACTCCTTCTCCTAGTACAATTGCTACTACTACTACTACTACTACTACTACTACTACCACCACCACCACCACTACAGCAACAATAATCACTACTGCTTTTGCTACTATTGCTGCTGCTAATGCTACTAATGCTATTGCCACTATTGCTACTCTTATTATAACTGGTACTACTACTACTACTGATGCTACTACTAGAACTACAACTACTACTACTATTGTAGCTACTACTACTACTATTCTCACTCCTACTACTACTGCTGCTACTACTATTGCTATGACTACTCATAATACTTGTTTTGCTACTATTGTTACTACTTCTACTACTACTAGTGCGACTACTACTACTATTGCCCCAGCAACTACTCCTTTCACGACTACTACTACTGTACAACTGTAGCTACTGCTACAGTTATTACTACTACTACTACAATTACTGCTACTACTGCTGCTGCCACTACTGCTGCTGCTACTACTACAACAACTGTTACTCTTATTACTACAACTAATGCTCCTACTCCTACTACTACTACTACTCCGACTACCACTACTACTACTACTACCGCCGAGATTACTCCTACTATGACAATAGCTACTACTACTGTTACTATTGCTCACAACAACTACGACTACAACTCCTACTACTACCACTACTACTAACTATGACTACTACTATGACTACAACTACTACTTCTACAACACTACTACTACTACTACTATGGCTGCTACTACTACTGGTACTGCTGCTACTACTGATACTACTACTAATACTACTACTCTATTCTTTTTACTACCATTACAACTACTACTCTGACTATAACAGCAACCATTACTACTACAACCACTGCTGCTACTTCGGCTCCACCTCCTCCTCCTAGTACTACTACAGCTACTACTACTACTACTTCTGCTGTTGTTGTTGCTGCTACTGCTACAACAAAATCTAGTACTACTATAATAGCTACTACTGCTATTGCTACTACTACTACTACTTCTGCTAGTACAAATACTACTACAACAACTGCTATTACTACTGCTACTGCTAATACTGCTAATGCTACTACTATTACTATTACTACTATTGTTAATAGTACTGCTACTTTGACTACTACTATTGTGACTACTGCTACTGCTACAGCTACTACTATTAATACTACTACAACTACAACTACTGCTACAACTACTACTATTGCTGCTATTACCAAAGCTGCTACAATTACTACTGCTACTACCACTACTACTACTAGTACTTCTAATACTACTACTAGTACTACTACTACTACTGATGCTACTATTGTTGCTACTCCTACTGCTACTTCTGCTACTATTGCTGCTACTACTACTCCTACTGCTACTCTTACAACTAATGCTGGAATGACATCTCCTGCTACTTAAACAACTACCACTTCATCTACTACTATTGCACTACTCCTGATTCTACTCCTACTACTTCTAATACTACTACTACTACTACTACAACAACAACTACTTCTACTACTACTACTACTACTGTGGCTACTAATACTACTACTAATACTCCTACCAATACTACTATTGCTATTATTGTTACTGCTGCTGCTACTACTACTACTACTATTATTGCTATTATTGTCGCTACAAATACTACTACTGCTACTTCGACTTCTCCTACTACTACTACTACTACTGCGACTGCTTTTACTGCTATTACACCGCTACTACTTCACTACTACTGCTGCTACTGCCACTACTACTATTGCTGCTACTTCTAGCACTATTATTGCTAGTACGGCTACTACAGCTACTATTGCTACTACTACTAATACTATTACAACTAATGCAGCTACTCATGCTTCTACTGCTACTGTTACTACTACCACTGCTACTATTGCTATAGTTACAACTACAATTATATTTACAACTACTGCTACTACTAGTACTACGATTATAACTACTACTACAGCAGCTTGTACTACTGCTACTTCTCCTACAATAACAACAACTACTACTTCACCTACTACTATTATTGTTGCTACCACCACTGCAACTATAACTACAGCTACCGCTACTTCAACTGCTACTATTGCTGCTACTTCTACTACTGCTACAGCTGCTACTACTACTGATACTACTATTGCTACTGCTACTCCTCCTACTACTGTTACTACTGCTACTGCGACCTCTATTACTACTACTGCTACTTCCACTGCTTCTACTACTCCTTCTCCTAATACCACTTTTGCTATTATAGCAACAACTGCTAATCCAACTACTGCTACCACTACTACTATCGCTCCTGCTTTTGCTGCAATAGTTACAATTACTACTACAACTGCTAATACTGTTGCTATATCCACTACTACTACTACTAATACTGCTTCTACTATTACTACTACTACTACGACTTTCCATCTTCCTACAACTACAGCTGCTATAACAACTATTACTACTGCTACTCCTACTTCTACTACTACTGCTTCTACTTCTTCTTCTACTAATACTACTACCGTTGTTACTACTACTTCTACTTCTGCAACTACTACAACTATGACTACTACTACTTCTACTACAGCTACTACTACTGCTTCTACTACAATCACTACTACTACTGCTATTGTTGCTGCTGTTCCTACTACTACTATGGCTGCTACTACTACTACTATGGCTGCTACTACTATTGCTACTATTACTACTACTATTTCTACAACTGCTACTTTTGCTACTACTACTTCTACAACCACTACTTTTGGTACTACGACTTCTACTACTACTCCTTTTGCTACTACTAGTACACTACTACTTCTACTACTACTACGATGATAACTATCAAAAAAAAACTACTACTAGTACTAGTACTACTACTACTACAACTATTGCTTCTGGTTTTGCTACTACTACTACTTCTCCTACTACTACCTCTACAATTATTGCCACTATTACTTCTTCTC
>RXID01017511.1:0-27351 GCA_005019695.1 Trichopus zeylanicus subsp. travancoricus
GGTGTAGATAAATATTTTAAAAAGCGTTGGTGTAATTAATTCTGAAAATTATAGGGAGTTATACATAATTAGTATTAATTATCGGGGGTGTATGTAATTAGCCAAAAAAAAAAAAAGGGAAGTCATATGTAGGGAAGAAAAGTCAAGAGGTCAAAAAATAATTAAAAAAAAGGAGATGTTGCTGATTTGGAATTGTGGGGAGCATCGAAAAGGTTCATGTGGCTTGCTAGCCATATAAAAAAAGAAAAAGAAAAAGAAAAACGACATAGTGGCCGACTGTACAGCTACCAGACTTGAGAAGCTGCAGCATCTAAGCTTGCCTTCGCTCTCAGCCGAAAGCATAGAAATCTCTCGAGTATACTAGGGTGAATGCTAGACATGATTAATCTTTCGAAATAAAAATAAATAAGTATTATCAACTTTGGTACAAAAGACCTCGATTATATATATTAGGGAAAAAAAACTCTGGTTTCTCTCAAAGTATAAAACACCGGTTTTATTTGAGATATAAGAACTTGACTATACATCATGCATAAGACTTTAGTTTTATTTAAGGCATAAGATCTCGATTATATATCAAACATAAGATCTCAATTTCACCTAAGGTACAAGACTTCGATTCTACCAGAGACATAAGATCTCGATTATACATTGAGTATAAGACCTCTATTACACTCAAAATACAAGACCTCAATTTCAGCTTGGTATAAAATCTCGGTTACAGTTGAGATATAAGACCTCGGTTATACATTAGACACAAAGACTTCGGCTCCATGATACTAGCTCCAAGCACTTACTTAAGGCACCAAGACCTGGCTTGGGGTTCAAGCACTTAACTAGGCACCTTGATCTTAGGTTTAAATACTTATCGAGGCCCTAAGGATCTTGGCTTTGGGTTCAAGTATTTAACCAAGGCACCATATTTAGATCTTCTATTATACAAGACCTCGGCTTTAGGTCACGGGTTGACCCCAAGGATGAAAATCTATCTCTATGTTACAGACTTGTTCGAGAGATAAAAATAGCTCGCTGCCCTACTGAAGGCTCGATTAAAGGTTACAAACTTGAGCGAAGGGTAAAAGCTATTCAGTGATAAGCTATACGTTTAACTGAATAGAATATTGACTCAAACTATTAACTTAGTCAAAAACTTAACCGAAGAAGAATATAAAGTTAACTCCACTCACCAAGCCATGAAGACTCGATGCTTGGAGTTAAGATGCACTTATGATATAGTAAACCATTAAACCGGTTCAATCAGGGTCTGATATGCCAACCAGAAACCAAATTCAAAAGGAATACATTATATTTCAATAGATAATCATGTCAAATCTCCTAAAAATTAGGAATACTATTCCTATAATGTATAGCCCATTAAGGTATAAAATGGGAGATATCTCTATATCTCATAAACATACTCTCAATTTATAAATTTTATTATTATTTTTCTCTTAAAGAGTAAAATTAACTTAAGTTTTGGAGGGGTCATCGTATTCCAACGGTCCCCTTGGTGTCTCCATCTTGCAAGTCGCATGGTATAGATCAACCAAACGGATCTAATATAAAGGAATCTATCAATTCGAAACCGATGACGAGTTTGACTCCATCAACAGGTTCAAATCATATTGAACCCTTATTGGAGTGAGGTACAAACCATGTTAGACCCTTGTTCAGTTTCGGCTTGAACCATATTGGACCCTAACTGAATTTGGGTTTGACCTATGTTGGAACCCTATTGAGTTTGGGTGTGAACCAAGTTAGTTCGGGTTTCAACCATTATGGTTCAAGTTTGACCTATTTTTGGCTCATATTTGACCTAGTTCTGATTTAAGTTTGACATGGTTCAATTTTGGTTCAAGTTCGAACCTGATTCGATTTTGGTTCAGGTTTAAACCAAATTTAGCTTTTGTTTCAGTCTAGACCTAGTTTGATTTTGATTCAGGTTTGGATCTAAGTTGATTTTGGTTCAAATTTAGACCTGAGCTAATTTTGATTCGACTTTGGACCTGATTTGATTTTGGCTTAGATCTAGTTTAACTTCATTAGGATTTAGTTCAAAATTAGTTTGATCTGATTAGAAGTCGGTTTAAATTTGATTTAGCCCAATTGGGATTTGGGTCGAGATAGATTAGACCCAATTATGATTCAAGTCTAAGTCGATTTGATTTAACCAATACTACTTTGGGTTCATTCGGATTTTAATTCAATCTATTAATTTTATTTAGATCCATTTAATAATTTGTTTGAATTATATTAGTTTAACTTAATTAGTTTATTTAAATTTCCCAAATAGGCTCAATTATTTTAATTAATTAATTTAATCAGTTTTATTTTGTTCAATTTGAGAGCAGTTGGATTGTCGATTAATCAAGTGATATTTGGGCAAGTCCATGGGCTAGTTCTAAGTTGATTTGAGTTTTAGATGAGTCTACAAACTATTCTTGAGTTGATTGACTTTCAAATGAGCCCAAAAGTTGGCATTGAGTTGATTTGACTATCAGTTGAGCCTGCAAATTGGCCTTAAGTTGATTAACTTTTGGATGAATCTATAGATTGATCCCAAGTCAATTTGACCTTGAGGCAAGTTCGCATACTAACTTTGGATTGAATAATGTCCAAGTAAGCCTTTAAGTTGGTCTTGAGTTGATTTGATTTTTAAGCGAGCCTGCAAGTTGGTCCTTAATCAAATAACTTTCGGACGAGCCCTTATGCTAGCCCTAGATTGAGTGACTTTGGAAAAACATGTAGACTAGCCCTAAGTTGAGTGAAATTTGTATGAGCCTACAGGCTAACCCTAATTCGAGTGATGTTTGGATAAATTCACAAGTTGGCCTTAAGTTGAGTGACCTTTAGATGAGCCCACAGGTTGATTTTAGGCCGAATGACGTTTGAGTAATTGTTAAGGGGCTCCAAAGAGTGCCAATGGTGACTTGACCGCAAGATAGTAGTTGCAACGGGTGGGATAGCTGTCTAGACACAGGCAAACCACCTAGACACAAGTGGAGGGCAGTAGAGCCACCAGATGAGAGAGCATTGTTATGTGCATTAATGAGATATAATTATGAAGAGTGTGACTATCATTTGTGCGACCTAAAAAGAAGAGAATTGTTAGAAGCCTAGATATCATCTTTGTTAAAGACCAAACCATTAAGGATTTTGAAGAGTCAATAGAGAAGCCACAAGCTATTTTTGATAAACTATTGAGTAATCCTTTACTTTATCCACCTATAATGTATGATGTTTGAGGAGTAAATGCAATAAGAACATACAAAGAGGGTGAACCTAGTAATGTTGTTGTCCATGTTAATGGTGATTATAAACAAAAGTTAGAGTTGATTCAAGTTGGTCCACCTCAACATCAAGCAATGAGTTCCACAAGAAATCATGTGCTATCCATAAGGGACTCTCCATCGAAGTATTGTGTTGCTTAGCAATGGGGCAAAACTAGATAGTTTTGATGGATCTATGAAGAATGGAGACAAAGGGAGATGGTTGGAAGCAATGTAAGAGGAGATAAATTCTTTGCATGAGAAGTTTGCCTTTGCCTTTGATTTGGTGGAATTTCCTAGTCATAAGAAAGCTCTTGAAAACAAATGGGTATTCAAGTCAAAAGCCCATGAGATTAGCTAGCATCCAAGGTACAAACCAAGAGTTGTTGTGAATGGCTTTGGACAAAACAAAGGCATTGACTTCGAGAAAATATTCTCCTCCGTAGCGAAGGTTATCCAAGTTGTGTTAGACTTGGCCGCTAGCATGAATTTGGAGATTAAGTAATTAAATATTAAGACGACATTCCTTTATGGTGCTTTGGAGGAAGATACTTATATGGAATAATTAGAAGAATTCAAAATCAAAGGCAAAGAGAGCATGATTTCAAATTAAGAAAAAACTTGTATGGCTTAAAGCAAGCACCACGACAATTGTACAAATAGTTTGAATCCTTCATAGCAAATAATGAGTACGAGAGAATTAACTCTTATTATGAGGTATATGCAAAAATTTAATGGTGGTAATTTTTTTATTCTTGCTTCTTGTTGACAGAATGTTACCTAGGAAAGGATGCTAATAAGATTTGTATAATTAAAACAACAGTTGGAGAAGTCTTTCGAATTAAAAGAGTTAGGACTAACATAATAAATTCTTGGGATAAGGACCTCTTGTGACAAGAGAGCTAGGAAGCTATGGTTGTTACAAGAGATGCACAACAAAAAAGCTACTTGAACGGTTTGATATGCATGATGCCAAGACCATTGGCTCACTACTTTCTCATAATTTCATATTAAGTATTAAGCAAAACCCTTCTACTCAAGAGGAGAAGGATGCAATGAAGGAAAATCCATATGATTTGGTCATTGGTTGCTTGATGTATACTATGGTTTGCACAAAACCACACATTATACTTGTGGTTCATGTGAATATATTTCTTGCAAATCCCTGGAATGAGAATTAGGAGGCAATGAAGTAGATCTTTCACTCTTTTAAATGTTCTTTTAAGATGTGTTTATACTTTGGTGGAAAGTTTGTTTCGAAAGGCTATTGTTGCAATTCATAGCAACAAGTTCACGGATCACCTCATTCTCAAATAATACAAAAAATGAGAAGTAATATAAGATAAAATAAAAAAGACACAATGATATATGTGATTTACCTAAATCCAATTACGTCCATAGAGGGTAAGAGATCCACTATCAACAAGTTTTACAAGATTTTACAAAAAAGACTCATCTTTCTTATCTAACAAAACTATTCACCAAATTCCACTCCGACTTTGAGACATCTAAACTCAATAAGATACAAGGATTCAAATATAACTAGAGATGCTAATGCAAAGAATTCTACTTCAAGCTATTTTTTAAATTGAACTATGTCTTGACAATCCAATTTTGCAAAAATGTGTGGGATTATCTATCATGAAAGCTGAATTTGTAGGTTTTTTGGAAGCTTGCAAGTAGCTAATATGGATGAAGAAATTTCTTGGTGAAATTAGCTAAGACAAGGCAATGTTATTTCAAAAATTCCATCAATTTGTGCAGGAACTCAAATTTCTATTACAAGACCAAGCTATTAATATTAGGTATCATTGGATATAGGATGTTCATGAGATACTAATTTTGCATATTAAGAATATCCATAGCGAGAAAAATCCTTAAAATATGTTGATGAAGGCTTTAACTAAATAGAAGATAGAGCCATGTAAAATATGGCAGGTACAACACTGAGCAAGATGCCAATATTTTCCTCATGAATCGGAAGGGGGAGTTTATGTGAACCTCACATCTTCAACAAATGTGAACGTTGAATGATGAGAATATCCATATTGAGAAAAATCCTTCAAACATGTTGATGTAGGCTTTAACTAAATAGAAGCTAGAGATATATAGAAGTATGGCAAGTATGATACCAAGCAAGATGCAAATATTTTCCTTATGAATTGGAAGGGGGAGTTTGGTGTGGCGTCTCTCATCATTCAGCATTCACATTTGATGAGGATATGAGGTTCACATGACCACTTTACAAGTGATATATATGAGGATAAGGTTATAGGATTTGGACTAATACTCTTAAAGTGTTATTTGATTAAATTCTATGAAGGGTGTATTGGTGGAATATCGAAATTAAGAACCCAATTCCATGTTAGTTATACCCTAAAATCTTGGAATTATCGGAATTCTCTGATTCCAATCATTTTCAATTCTTTTTCTCAGAATTTTCTTTTCAATTTCAACCATCTTAATTTCGAATCAAATGGTGTTATTAACAAAAGTGTTTCGCACTTAAAAATTACCATTTAAATTATTCTGATTATATTATCGTCATTCTAAAACTATTTATTATTTTTCATTATTTATCAAGAAATATAAATAAATTACTCCAGATAAAAATGCAAAAATTATAATTATTAATGGCAATATAATAACTACAAAAAGCACTTAAAAAATTGCACGTGACTCATGAAGTCAAAATAACAATCATCGAACGTCTGTTTAATTCGAAGTAGGAATAATACTTCTACTACTTCGCCTTACTAAAATAATGGCAAATTTCCAGGATCACCCTTACAACACGGACCTATCTACGTAACGCAGCTGATTCTTGTGTCACCATTAAGTTTACAATCGCCTTCCCCAACTCTTCCAAGTCTCTAAACGAGCTCCCACTTTCTCCAACCGCTTCCACCGCCTTCTTCCTCAGCTCCGCCACCTTCGTCCGCTCCGGCCTACCCGGCGCTACCGCCTCCGCCACGGCTCGGGCGAACGCCTCCGGCTCCGGCACCGCATCCCGCCCCTCACACACCGGCAGCACCACCCCGGTCTCCTCCCGAAGCAACCTGTCATCTATAAACTGGTCGGCGCTCATCGGCCAGGTCACCATCACCACCCCCCCCACCAGCCCCTCCAGCACTGAGTTCCACCCACAGTGCGTCACGAACGCCCCCACCGCCCTGTGCCGGAGCACGGCCACCTGCGGCGCCCATCCCTTCACCAGCACTCCTCTATCCTTCACCCTCTCCTCGAACCCCTCCGGCGCCGGCGTTCCTTTACCCGCCCACAAGAACTGAACACCACTCTTCTCTAGCCCTTCCGCCACCGCCGCCGCCTGCTCTGCCGTCAGCTCCGTCTTCAAAAACATCACATTTTAGAATAAAATGAAAACTGAAAATTTTCTTCAATGATTATCTGTTTTCTTGATTGTATGAATACCAGGCTGCCGAAGCAGACGTACACGACGGAGCCACCCGGGCGGGCATCGAGCCAGCGCATAAGCTCCGACGCATCCTCCTCTGCGCGCAGGGTGCTAGCGGCGAGCGGGCCGACCGCCCATACGCGGCTGTGGCCGAGGTCTTTCTTGAGGTGTGCAAGATACTTTCCCTCCAGATCATCAAAAGTATTGAAAACAAAACCCCAGCTGGCGATGTTGCCGAGGAAATCATCCCTGATTGTTTCAGAAGCCGGATCCCCTTCCTTGTAGCTACGGTAGATCGGAGAGAGCTGGCACCAGGGGAAGGCCGGGTGGCCGGGGATTTGGGGGAAGGAGATGGGGAAGCGGTCGTCTGCTTCGTTGGAGCGCTTGGGCCGGAGACGCCAGAGGCAGTGGACGACTGAGAGGGTGAAGGCGCCGGAGGGGCAGAAGACGAGGCGGGGGACGTTGAGTTCTCCGGCGAGTTGGTTCGTCCAGCCGAGGAAGAAGTCGGAGAGGATGGCGACAGGGGGGTTGGGATGGGACTGGGCCCAGAGAACGAGGGGGCGGTGGAGGGAGCGGATGGAGATCATAGCGGAGAGGAAGTTGCGCGGGGTGGCGGTGGGGAAGGGGAGAAAGAGGGGGCTGAGGGAGGGGATGGTGGAGAGGAGGGAGAGGTCGGAGGAGGAGGTGACGACGACGGTGATGGAGAGGCCTCGGAGGGAGACGAGGTGGGCGAGGTCGAGGAGGGGAAGGAGGTGGCCTTGAGCCGGGTACGGGAAGACCAGGAGGTGGGGAAGCTGCTCCTCCGCCATTGAAGAGGTTGAGCTTTGGAGGAGATGGAGAAGATGAAAAGGAGTTTGGAAGAAGGCCGCGTGTAGTAGAGTACCTCGTGGCTGGTTGGCAGGTTGTGCGAATTATTTTTATAAATTAATATTTTTTTATTAAAAATAAAGTTTTAATAATTTAAAGTTTAAAAAATATTTAATTTTTTATAATAATTTAATTTAATAATAGTATAAAATAATAAATATTAAATTTATAAGAAAAAAAAATAATTCTGAAACGAGTTGATCCTGATCCTGATCTCAAAACAAACAGGGCCTTGGAGACCTCCAAATGCCGAAGGTGACCCTTCCGACGGTTAGATCAAGCTAAGGAGAAGAAAAGAAATTTAAGACAATTGTCCAATTTCTTTATTTCATCAGTTTCCCATATTTAAATTTCTTGGCGATTCCTGCCTTGAATACCAGGTCTGTGTAGACTGGATTAACAATCTAATGTTTTCTATGTTTCTCAAAAATCTCGTGCCCTCGCGAAGTATTCAAGAGGTCTTTTCCCCTGTCACCTTGATGTAAGTTATTGTCATCTCCTTTAGTTTTGAAAAGTATGACTTCAAAATCTATTTTTCACTTATTTGATGAGAGATAAATCAAACTCTTAGAAATTTAGTGCCGATTAACTCAAACTTAATGTTAAGGATTGGTTTTCAGTTTGATGAATCGCCTCTTAGTTCCCAGCTGAGTGAGGAGTTTAGCATATCAATAATGCACGTGTCCCCAAGACTTGATATGTAGAGTTAGTTGAGTCCACTGAATTACCATGCCCCACAATCCCTCACAATCTTCTAGAAATCAAGTTGTCATTTCATATAATCATGCAAAATTATTAGAATTTATGTATTTTTTAAGTATTACCTCTTCGATTATTGTGTTTGCCATCAACTGTTCAATAGTCCACCAAGACGTGAACATGTCTTATTTGAGATTTGTGGTTGAGTTCACTAATATCGGTATTTTTTTCACCAATGGTTCGGATTGCGACACATGAGATTATTCACCGGCCTAGGAAAACTTATATGTCTTTGTGATTATCATCCACCCCCATTTTCTAATATGCTCTCACACCCCTCTTTTCTTCTTCTTCGCTCTTTCAATAAAAAAATCTCCCTGCTCTCTTGCTTTTGCTACTAATGGTTACTTAAGTATTGTCTTCCTCCATTGGCAATGTTACTTCTACACTAGATACTATTATACCATCTCTCCTGCTATCATGGTCGAGATTTCAGCGCTTAATGCACCAATGATGCATACCATAGATGCGTCCCCATATAGCTATTGTTGGGTTTGTCACCTTAGCTTCCACCATGCCACATGGTTTGGATAAGTTTTCTTTTTACCCTCTTTAATTTAGTTGCCTTCAAAATTGGGTGACAATTCAGTTCTTCTACTTATGATAGGTATCATTGAGCACGTGAATTCTCAAGGCACTCCTTCAGTCTAGATTTGGTTGTTGGGCAAACTCTTAATAACTAATCTGATTTGGCTATCAAGGGTCTAACACTAGGAGTAGATGGTTCTTTGCACTAAAGAAGGATCGTAGGCTATTTGTTGCTAAACCATCCTTCAATTAAATCTAGAAGGACACTACATTAGGATTTTTACTAGTGATGACCAGGGTCTTTGTAGTGATTAAGGTTCATCTTTTTAATCGTCGAGCCAATCCTTAGGTCCAACCTGAGGTCTATGGGCTCCTAGTATTATGGGCTTAGGAGATAGAACAAATTAGGTCGATCCTCAAATGACCTACCAAGTTGTACTTGGGCTAGAATGACCACTCTATGGCTTGGTGAGGTTTTCAACTATGTAGTTTGTTTGCAAATTGTAGAGTCAACATTACTTCTAACTTTTACTTTTCATGTATAGGCTCAAGCATGATATTATTTATGAACACTACTCTTTAGGAGTGTGCAGTTACTTCTCGAGGGTTCCACAACCCTTGAGGTAAAAGAAAAATATAATCGATACCAATGTCGTGGTCAATCCTACTACTACTCCTAAAGCCCAAGGGAGGAAGCAGATAGCGGGAAAGGTAGTAGCTATGCCACCCAGCAGAATGACATAAGAGAAGGTCCACTTCTTGTCTAGCTTCCTCAACTAGTAGTGTTGTTGAGGTCACTGAGGTCTTCATGGTGTCTATCCCAAATGCTCCTGCTAAAGCTCCTTGATGCCAAAAGGTCGACGACTAAGGAAGGAACCATCTACAAAAGATAGCATGGTGAAGTATTTCAAGTTTGATGAAGGTTTGGACCCAAACACCATCGTAGACCAACTCCCGAATGACTATATGTCTCAATGGAATCAAGGCACGTGGAGATGCAAGTGCCCTATTTCTCCTATTTTTCCTCTCCTCATACTTATCTTGAAGTTTTCTCTAAATTTTGGTCTAATTGTAAGTGATGGAGTTCTTCCACCACGTGGGGAAGAGGTTTTATACCTTGCAGAAGTGTTGGGGGAACTGAAAGAGTGTCGAAACGGAATAATATAGTGAGCCGGACACCAAACCATCCCAAAAGCTTAAGCTCATGGGATATGAGTCTTTTTCACTATATATATTGGACCCTATCTATCCAATATCCGATGTGGGACTAATTTATCACACCTGATATTATAACAATCTCCCCCTTCAGGTGTGATTTGACCACATCAATTTTAACACTCTTAATCAAGAACTCTTTTACTCAACCAGTTTCACCGTGTGAAACACACCAACGGGTTTTTGTCTCATTCTTTTTTATTTTTTTAAGAGAAACTAACATGCGACTCAATTCAGTCGCACCATCACGGTAATTTCGGTCTTAAGAGTTTGCACAGCTTCGAACCTGAAGCTCTGGTACCATTTGTTGGGGGAGCCGAAAGAGTGTCGAAACGGAATAATATAGTGAGCCGGACACCAAACCATCCCAAAAGCTTAAGCTCATGGGATATGAGCCTTTTTCACTATATATATTGGACCCTATCTATCCAATATCCGATGTGGGACTAATTTATCACACCTGATATTATAACACAGAAGATGGCGGTGGTACAAAAGTCCAAAGCCCGCAGAGCTGAACTAAAGTTGGGGCTATGTAGATATACATCTTTTAGCTTTTTATTAATCTTCATCATGGTCCAAAGCTGACCTATCTTGTTGTTTAAGTTATTTATATCTAGAGAACTATTGCATTTTGACTTAATTTACTCTATATCATGAGCCAAAATTTTGTTACATTTTGATGTAAATTTACTTGATGCATTGAACTGAACTTTTTTGTTACTCTAAGCTAAAAATTCTTACAATTCTGGCTAAAGAGAGTTGCTATAATATTTACTGAATTGAGCTGGAATAATTGCTGAAAATAGTTGTTGTTTGCAAGCTGAAAAACTGTAGCCTTCTCTCCCTAGAAGGTGGCTAAACCCCATCTTTGTTGCTGCCCCCATAGCAAAGGTGGAGCAAGTGAGGTGCTTGGGAGTCTCTCAAAAGCAAAACAAAGCAAACAGAAGAGAGGAAATGGAGGAAGAGAGAAAATAAAGCTAAGTATATTGACCCCTTTTGATGATCCTTTTTCTCTGTTTTGATCCTCCTCTGTATTCTAATCTCACTCATTCTCTTTTTTCTTTGCTTGTAGGTTCTTAATTTTATAGGATCAAAAAGACTTAAAATCAGATATTCAATTGGATTAATTTTGGAATGTTCGTGAGATTGTGATATTTTGATTGAATTAAATTTTTAGTTTTTTATTAGTATGTAATCCCCTGGATTGGGATTTATTTCCTAATGAAGAAATTGGGATATTATATTATTGCTGAATAATTACAACATTTTGAGTTCAGTACACTAAGTGAAATTAGATTCTTCTGCATTTTGGGGATATGTCTCACCCTAGTAAGCGTACAAATTGCTCCATCAAATATCTAGATTTGGATTATTCCCACATCGACGATCTCACAAGTCGAATTATTGTCCAACTAAATAGTATTTTTCTTCCTATTCTCCTCATAAGAATTAAACTAATCTTTTCTGAAGCAAATATGGTAAAAATTACTGAAATCTAAAATTCACTCACTAAAAATACTAATTTCAACAGATACCGCAAAAACATCTCCATCTGCACTATTCTCAGAAGTATCATCCGCTATTACTGTCATCATATTGGAAGACTCTATCTTCCCATATTCAAGATAATGTCGTCTAATGTGGTCATACTTCTTACACGAATAATATTGTACTTTTACCTTTAATTTTGATTTGAACCGTTGCTTGTCTTCTCCACATTTTTCTAATCTTCCTCTTTCGTGAGTTATCAATCCTTCACTAAACTTTATATCAATATTAGAGTTTCTCTTTTTCTCATTAGAAAGAAGACTAATTGTCACATCTTTCATCTTGAAGGTTTATTTACCATAAAGAATTGTGGTCATAATATGATAGTACGAAATAAGAAGAAACATTAGGAAATTCAGCATTTATCGTCCTTTTCAAACTTCACATCAACTTTCAGCAAATTATCGATAATCTTATTGAAGACATTCAAGCGATATAAGATAGTTATACCTTCGCTTATACACAATCTATACAACTGTTATTTTCGGTAAAATTTGTTTATAAGGGTTTTTGACATGTATAACTTCTCAAGTTTTGTTCAGATATTCACCATTGTCTTTTCATCAATGACATTATATAAAACCTCACTAGTCAAAGTTAGAATAATTAAATTCAATATCTTTTGATCTATCTCTTCCCAGTCCTTATTATTTATCTTGATCGGACTCTTTTCTTTACCCTCTAATATCTTGTGCAAACTTTAACAAATAAGAGCCACTTTCATCTTCTTCTGCCATAAAATAAAATTTATCTTTTCATCAAACTTTTTCATCTTGAGTGAAGACTTTGTCATTTTAGTTGTTTGCTCCTAAATTCTAATACTAATTATTGGGATTCACAGTATAAGGTTCACGAATCACCTTATTCTCAAACAACCTAAGAAGTGAGAAGTAATGCAAGATAAAAGAAAATAATAAGAAAAGATAACAAAAAATTCACTGTCAAAAGATTTTACAAGAGTCTATAAGAAAAAGTATAGTGTTTCTTATTCAACTAAACTCTTTCACCAAATCTTGAAAATGTCTCCACCTTTAAAGAAAATCTCTAAGAGAACACTACAAGAAACCATTATGAAAGACCATCAAGGAGCACTAAAAAGACTCATATATGAGAGCTGACACTTTCTCTCTTTTTCTCTCTCTATTTCTCTTTAGTTCAATATTAGTACTACACCACGCCTAAACTTTATGTATTACTCGAATATTTATAGGTCTTTATTGAGTCTGAGTTTTACTGTAATTATAACTCCTAATATTATATAATAAGTATTCAAAATTAATTATAAGTTTGAATCTAACTTTGAATTCCTACTTTAACTCAAACTCTAATTCGAATTTGAGACACCCAAAACTCAAACAGTGGCATGCTTATGATATAGGTGCAATAGACCATTTGTAAACTTTGCATATTCCTTCTATTACTTTAGGGATAACCTCAATGACACCTTTGGGAGATAAATACATGTACCACCTATGCCTCATGTGCTACCAACTCTCTGCGACACCTAGGCTAATTGCCACCCTTGCTCCATCATCTTCTACATGACAAAGATATGCTGAAATGTGGTACGAAAGGTCAAGCAGAATATTTAAATTGTCCTTTGTTAACTCACACACCAACTATAATAGAGTTAATTAAAGAGGTCAGGTCAAGTTACGCGGAGCACCCAATATAACAAGGTCAAGAGCATCCGAATAAATGATTACAGACCCTTTCTTCTTCTTTTACAAATTTAATTCTTACACGCTACTTCAAGAAAATACCCTAGCTCCTTCGAGAGTAAAAAAGACCACCAAATGACAATATACTGACTTAAATATCAAAATTTTGCATGTTGTCCAAAGTCATGTTTACTAAAGATATTAGAATGCCGTCTTTTAGTTGGTCCAAAGAATAGAGTTGGAAGTACAGGAGCAGTGGATGCTCTTGTTTCACTGCTGTCAAGTGTTTGTAGATTCTTGTGCTCTTCTGGCGTTAGTGGCATCCTTGTGGAGCATGGGGGGATAGATAGTGGAATTGGAATCCGACATCCTATAAAAAATATAAAAAATACAATAATATACAGATGTTTCTGAGTGATTGCTTGCCTTCTAAAGCAGATGGTCAAAAAAACAATCCTACAACATGTGGAGCTTGTAAAAGTTTTCTTACATAAGAATTTAACTACACACCAATAAGAAGTATGAAGCCTGTAAAATCTTCATCCATTGTCATTCATTATCGTAGAAATTTCTTAAATTGAGCTGGAGAATTTGAGAAATGCCCTCTATAAAACATGGAGAATAAAGTACAAAGCCCATGGTAGAATTAGGAGCAATAGAGGGAGATGTCGTCGTAAGTTAGCATTACAGAATTGTCAGATGGAGATCAGCATGGCCAACTTTGCTTTTGTATTTCTTGAATAGCCCTTGAAGGGCCACAAAAAACTGTCCATGGAATTTATTTATCTGCCCACGCAAACAAGAAGGCAAAAATAATTGTAAATAAAATTTGAAATCTTTCCAATATTTGTTTCTCTGAATCTTAGATGTATTCTACTTTTATTGTATGTCAGCATTTTTAATTATATATCGAATTTTTTCAAACTTCCTTTATTAAGTTATATTAGTTTCATGCCTAATTGTATTTTAAGTTTGTAAAAATTATTTGATAAGAAAACTAAAAAAATATATTAAATAAATTACTAGTGAATTAAAATATATTCACATAATTATCTATTTTTGGACCATTTTATAAAATTTTATTATTATTTACAAATCATTAAATTAAAAAAAAGGTGAATTTACTCATTTGAAAAATGAGTAAAGCATATTCTTGATTCCTACTTCAACTAAATTCCAAAATTTGGAGAATGAATTAGATTAATCAATTCCATTTACGAAGCAAATAACAAATTATGAAATTGAAAAATTCAGAATTATTTAATTTTATTCAAAAATCGCACATCCAAATATTAAAAGCTAATAATTTCTTCAAAAATTAATGAAATTAGTTAATTTTATAATTTAAAATTTAAAATTGATGCAACAGCTCTAAGATAACGCTTGGACACCAGAGTTTGTGACTATAAAGGAAGCTCAGGTACCATTTGATTTGGGATCAGAATCGAAATTAGAATCAAGATTAGTGAACTATTTTTATAAACTAATATTTTTTATTAAAATTAAGACTTTAATAATTTAAAATTTGAAAAACTATTTATATTTTTATAATAATTTAATTTAATAATAATTTAAAAAAATAATATTAATTTTATAAAAAAATAATTTAAAAATAGACAGATACTAATCCTGTTCCATATCTCAAATCAAACCGTGCATCGGTGCTTTTTGTTTTCGATTGGGAGAAAGAATCACAACGGCGACTTTTCTATCCGTGTGCTGCCAAAGCTCCGACTGATAAATCGACGGGGCCCAGAGTCAGTCGTTATTATCGACCCAACTACCCCCATCTCACGCCGTGCCCGAAGACTATACCTGTTGACTCTTGCTCCTCTCGGCCATGGCGGCCATCATGCCGGAGCCCAAGCCCCTCCACCTCCTGGTCATCCCCTTCCCCGCCCAAGGCCACATGCTCGCCCTCCTGGACCTCGTCGCCGCCCTCTCCCGCCTCCTCCCCTCCCTCTCCTTTACCATCCTCTCCACCCCCGCCAACCTCCCCCTTCTCCTCCCCTTCCTCTCCTCCACCCCCTCCGCCTCCCCTCTCGTCCTCCCGCTCCCCCGCTCCCCCTCCCTGGCCGCCGCCGAGCACGTCCGCTCCCTCCCCTCGCCCTCCTCCGTCGCCGCCCTCATCCACTCCCTCTCCCTCCTCTCCCCCCAGATCCTCCTCTGGTCCCGGTCCCATCCCAACCGCCCCGTCGCCGTCCTCTCCGACTTCTTCCTTCCCTGGACTCACCGCCTCGCCGCCGACATCGACGTTCCTCTCCTCACCTTCTTCTCCGCCGCTGCCTTTCTCGTTGCCCTGTTTCGCCGTCTCTGGGCTGATTTGCCTCTGCCAGCTGAAACCGATCCATCGTTTTCCGCCCTCCCCGGCTCCCCCTCCTTCCCTTTTCGCCAGCTACCCTCCCTCTACCGCCGGTACCTCGCCGGCCGGGCGACTTCGCCGGAGTGGGAGTTCGTCCGGGAGCAGTCCCTCCTGGCCGGGCAGAGCAGCTCTTGCCTCATCATCAACACCTTTGATGCGCTCGAGGGAGATTATCTAGAGCACCTGAGGAGGGAGAGTGGAAGCAAGATCTGTGCCGTCGGGCCGATCCAGCCAGCAGTGACAGAGGGCCGCGGCGGAAGCAGCGACATGACGGCGGCGGAAATAGCAGCTTGGCTGGACGAATGCCCGGCGAGATCGGTGGTTTATGTATGCTTTGGGAGCCAGTTCACGCTGCGGAGGGCGCAGGGCGAAGCGCTGGCGGCGGCGCTGGAGCGGAGCGGGGCGAGGTTCGTGTGGTGCGTGGGGAAGGATAGGGTGGAAGACGATGACGTCAAGCTTGTGCCCGAGGTGTTCGACGAAATGACTAGAGGAAGGGGGTTGGTGGCGCGGGGCTGGGTGCCGCAGGTGGAGGTGCTGGGGCATAGGGCCGTGGGGTCGTTCTTGACGCATTGCGGGTGGAACTCGGTGCTGGAAGGGATCGCGGCAGGGTTGACGCTGCTGGCATGGCCGATGGAGGCGGACCAGTTTGTTAATGCTAAGCTGCTGGTGGAGGAGGCGCAGGTGGCGGTTCTTGCGTGCGCCGGCGGGCCGGAGACGGTGCCGGATGCAGAGGAGCTGGGCAATGTGATGGCGGAGTCGGTGAGGGAAGGGGCGTGGACGGAGACCAAGGCCCGGGCGGCAGAGATGAGGAGGAAGGCAAAGGCGGCGGTGGCGGAAGGCGGGAGCTCTCACCGGAATTTGGAGGTGCTGGTGAGGATGATCAGTGAGCTTGGTTCAGGAAATGCATGAAGATGGGAAATAAAGCAGCGTTCAAGGCTTCCAATGAGCATGATCAATTATGCAAATATAATTTCGTGTCAATTAAGGCAACAAAAATAAGAATAAAAGGTCGAAAAAAATGGATTTCTCATGAAGAATTTCATATCATTATGTTGCATTTGTAGTTTAAAATTAGTATAAAATGAGGGATTAAATCCTTTTTCAGAGGAACATGGTGGACCAACCATGTAATCAAAAGCGACCAAATGCGTAGGTCTACTTGACCATCTAGTCATTGGGTTTTCTTGTAAACAGCTAAATAATTTAATAAAAAAATATTCTTATAGCTGAGATAGTATCAAATATAAAGTTTAGATTTTTTTTATACACAACTTCCAAATTTTGTTTTATTTATTAAATTTTTTTTAGAATTTCAGTATATATTTATATATTTTTTAAATTAATTATCTACAACTTTTAATTATTATTTAATTAAATTTTTGATCAAAAATTTTACTAATATCCTTTGTAATTTTACAATTTAACGTTTCAAAAATTTATTATTTATTTTTATGCGAAATTTTTTTTCCTCCTCTTTTTTTCTCTCCGGGCGCAAGGTAATGCAGTGGGGGCCGGCACGAGCAAGGGCAAGCACGGCCGCAAGTTCAAGCAAGAGGCCAGCATGGGCACAAGCGGGCGCGAAGGACGAGGTCAGGCGGGCGATGAGAATATTGAGTGCGCTATCAGGTATTATAGGAATATTAACTTTCAATAGATGTAAATTCTCGTTATTAATTACCTCAATAATCGTTAGAAATTTTCAAAAAAAAAAAAACTAATAAAATAGAGACATGAGAGTAAGAAGAAAGCATTACTTAATTGATATAAGATAGATGATACATGATTTAAATAAAAATATACTCTTAAGTTTACAATAAATTTTAACATGAAATTAAAGAAAATATGAGAATAATAAAAGAAAAGAAGGGAAAAAGTGAGAAAGAAGCTCTGAAAAGAAGGGAAAAAGTGAGAAAGAAGATCTCATGATGAGTTTAAAGTATTTCCAATAACTTTGAGTATTGACAATGACTTTTTGGATTAAAGTATTTTCGTTAGCCAATAAGGTATTGAAGATAACTCCATTGGGATTGGAGCATTTTTATTAATCAATAAAGCATTCGAAATAACTCTATAAGTTTGAAGTATTTTCATAACCAATAAGTCTCAGACATCAAATTTTTTTGATTTTGAAGAGTTTTCATAACTAATGAGGCGTAGGTATTAACTTTTTTATTTTGAAATATTTTTATAACCAATCACGCATAGGTGTTAATTTCTTTAATTTTAAAATATTTCTATAGCCAATAATGCATAGGTATTCCTTCTTTGATTTTGAAGTATTTATATAGTCAATGAGGTGTTGGTGTTAATTTCTTTAATTTTAAAGTATTTTTATAACCAATGAGATGTAAGTGTTAACTTTTTTTATTTTAAAGTATTTAGTGTTAACCTTTTTAATTTTGAAGTATTTTCATAGCTAATGAGGTGTAGATATTAACTTTGAGATTTTGAGTAGCATTACCTACTACTTGTGGAGCTAGGTGAAGCCTTAGAGTGATGTCAGAGGCTTTTTTAGTGCTTCTAGTGGGACTCAGTTTGACCATGTTTTGTTTTATTTGAATTAATTTTGCTTCGAGTTTGAGTTCAATTTTATCTAACTCGGATTCAATTCAATGTTCAAAACTTGATTTTGATTCGAATTTAATTTGATCAATTTAATGTTCAATTCCTGGTTTGGATCAAATTTGATTTGATATTTCAACTTTTCGCTAGAGTGTCACTTTATTCGGGCAAAACCCTACCCCTTATAAACTTCTTATAATCCACAAGTGATGCTTCACAAACTGGAGCCAAATCTCTCTTATACTCCTAACACCCTACAAGTGGTTACAATACTTGTGAGAATGAAATTGCAATAACATCTCAAAATAAGAGGCTCTCAAAGTTGAGCACAATGGCAATAAGAGGATTTGAAAGTTAAAACTAATTAGAGCTCTTGGTAAGGCTAGAAAGATTATGGAAGTTTAGATCCTTTTTCAAAAATAATCTAAAGACGCAAAAGTTTCAAACAAGAAAACCTAAAACTTTTTATAACCATTAGAATAAAAACTAGCTATTGGGAACAAACCTTTTTTTTTGTTGAATTTGGACAACCAAACTTGTGTTCGAACTTGTTCCAATAATCAAAAAACTAGCTATTATGATCTATCATCATGTGCATGAACAACCAAGCCTAGGTGTTTGAACAACTAATTCTTAGTGTTCAAATAGCAGACGTTAAAGTTTGGACAATTGATTTATAGATAGAAAACTTGTTCTCCATCTTCTAAGTTTGAATGACTGAACTTTCATATTCGAGTGACCAAACTTGAGGTATAAAATTAGTGAAACCAATTTTGCAAATTCCGATTAGATGACTATTTAACACATTATTAAATTAAATTTGACAAATATAAAATAGGTCAATGAAGGTATTTTTCAAGTTTGTTAAGGTATCAAATAAAAAACTCTAAAATTTTAATGATCAAATCTTCAACTTGACAAAAAATGAAAACTCAACCTAGTTGGTTGAAGTTAATCCGCTTGAGTATTCTTGAAGTCATTGTTAATATCATCATATCATGTTTGTTGTTATATATTTAAACATTCATCAACATGCCGAAGCATACAAATGATCTTTACTTTGATCATAACTCTTGACTATGTTACAAGCAAGCACAACTAGCAAAATATATTAAATGCGATTTAGGCATCATTAAAAGCTCATAAGGTAATAATCTCCCTTTTATATGATGTTAAGTTCTTCACAAATATAAATAAGAATTATAGTTGACAAATAAGATTTGTAAGATGCAATCACCCATCAACTACATAACAATTTCAATATGTATTGCATAGTGTAAGCCCTAAGAGGCAATATAAAAGGAGAATAGGGTGAATTAGATTTTAAAAAATAATTACCATTATATTCATTTATAATTGTGTCAATTTTTTATTATGTTGCTTTATACTTAGTTAACAAAATCATAGTTACAATGTACTACTATGTTTTCATTTGGGGTAGGTGCCTGAGTATTTACTCAAGTTAGCAAGAGTGTCATGACCAAGTTCATAGATGCCCCCAAACAATTATTACAAAATCCTACCTCTTTATGGATGAGACAACCTAAGTACCGGAGAAGAAAGAAATTAATATGAACCATTCTATAGGAGCTTATGTGTGTTAGAATCTATTTAAGTTTATGTTGATAATATCATCTAAAATTATTTATGTTATTTTTATAAACTTGACTAATGTTATATATAATTCTATTATTCTTTTATAATATATAGAATGGTCGTATAATTTGAGTTTATTTCTTTGCTTAATTGTATGGATTTGATAATATTATGTACAACCCCAATTAGTTTGTAGCATAGTGAAGATTATTTTGTATGACAGTCATCAACTCAATTTTACTTATTATGCAACTTTGTTCAATTTTGTTAATTTATTCTGTGGGTAGGATTATGAAGGATGGATTTTAGAACTATAATGAACTATCATTAAATTATCTATGTTTTTTTATGATTATCAAAAAATTAAATTTATTGGTTATAATTTATTTTGTATTTTTTGTCATAATTATCTTCAATTATATTATATTTTTCTAATTACTATTATATGCAAATGTATTTATAAAAAAATTATGCCAGTCCCTTCCTCGCAATAAATAGAATAGTAGGAATTAACATAATTGAATAATTTTAAATACAATCCAAACAACGCAATTATCAAATTCGAAATTCCACAATTTCATTAATTCCCACTAAAAAATATATCGGAACACGTAAATTTAATATTTTCCTCAATTTCATTAATTATAATTTGTGAGATTGATCGATTTCACAGTATCAACCATTTCCATCTCAAAAGTACCTTTAGTGACTTCTGTGTAGGGCCATACGTAAAAGTAAAAGACTATGCTTTCGAAGTTTAAATCAACATTTCTGAAGTGAAATGATTTTTAACAAGTCATTTCTTAATAATTAAATATTAAAAATAAATGAAAATAATATCACTTTTAATTTTTTTAAATTTTTTTTTACCAACCAAATAATCTCTAACCTGCCTAAAAAATGTTCCCATAATAACATTTTTCATGACCAGGTAATGCAACATACTCTCTCATATTAGCTTACCAATAATCGCCACAACAATGCGCACAATCAGATCTTTCTCCTGAAGCACTTATTATTAATACCAGAGTATATACCATACACAACAAAGATCACCAACTACATTGCAGCAAAAGCAGCACACAACTTTCGCTGCAGCTTTAACTCCAGACCCACCAGCCCAGTTGGTCAGTGTCGGCCTCCGGCTGGTGGTGCGCAGCAGCAAACACGGTGTAGCTGCATCCATCATCGCTGCCATCATCCTCCTCGCCAGCAACGCAGCACCCGCCAGGGTGGTAGCCATCGTGGAAGTAGGACTCTCCGCTACTGTCCACCAGCTGAGGAGCCTCGCCGTCCACCACCGCACTGCCTCCGCTCCCGATGCTCAGCCTGTCCTCCGCCTTCAGCTGCACCTGCTCTGTGATGGCGGCCACGTCCGCTTCCTGCTTCAGGTGCACGGCCCCTGGCGACACCTCCTTGGCCTGCAATTTCTCCGTCAACGCCGTCACCTGCTGGTACAAGCAGGTCTTAGTACCGATCAATGCAGCAACGCAAAACTAACATTGCTCCGGATAGTTCTTGTTTAACATATACCTATTTCATATTCAATATTACATATTGCTAATGTAGTAAAATCATGTCTTTCCTTGAAGTTACTAGTAACAGAAAAATTAACCTCGAGATGACTCAAGGCAATTTTAAGGAAAAATTTTCGGATAGACCCTGCAAATTTTTCAGTTGAGCATTTGCCCCCTTAAATTTTTGAATTTTTCAAAAACCCCTCCTGTTAGAAATTATTAGCATAAAAAATCTAAAAAAACCTGTAACAATACTATACATGTAAAAAATTCAAAAATACTATAACAAAATTATAACAATACGATACACTAATATAATAATTTATAAAATATTATAATAATATAATAAGATGTGAATACTATATAGCACTGTAGTAGTAACATATACTTAAAAATTAGTTATTATGATAAAAGTATATATATTTTTAATTATATATGATTCGTTTTGATTGTAATGGTATTTTTTAATCATATTTATTTGATTTTTAATTATTTTATCTTATTTATATTTATATTAATTTAGTTTTAATTATAATAAATAGAGTACTGGTAAAGTATTTAAAATATTATTATATTATTATTACAGTAGCTATTATAGTACATACTACTATATATATTATAGTATATGTTATATTATTTTTACAGTATTACCGTTGGTTATGATAGGAGTTAAAATAAAATATTTATCATAGCAGAGGAGATAGTTGAAGAGGGTAATTGCTCAATTGAAAAAATTTTTTAAAGTGCATTTAAAAATTTTCCCCAATTTTAATAATTTTTTAGCAATATATTTTGTTGCCTTATAAAAGTTTTCCAACATAATTAAAACTTATCACTTTCGTCATATCGTTTCTCAAGCATAAAATTAAAATTCTATAATTTACTTTTTGCCAGTAATTTTTCATTTTAATTTGTATGATTTATGAGAAGCCCACCAAAAGGACGACAGAAAGAGACGGGGGACGTGGAAGCACAGTCAGCTTAAACTAACCGGATTCTCCAGGAATCCTCCCCGTCCCGTTGGGCGGCCACCACATCAGCGACACCAGCCACCGGCGGGCGGCGCCCCGCGGCCGCCGTAGAGGAAAAGTTACCTGTGATCGGAGACGGTCATTGTCCTTGAGCAGCCCGTCGTGATCGGTGACGAGCGCCTCATAGGATGCCTTGAGCCGGTCGAAATCGCGCTCCATCTGCTTCGTCTTCCACCTCGCCCGCCGGTTCTGGAACCACACGGCCACCTGCCGCGGCTGCAACCCCAGCTGCCGTGCCAGCTCGCACTTCCTCTCCGCCTCCAGCTTGTTCTCCGTGTCGAAGCTCCGCTCCAGCAAGCTCACCTGCACATCGCAATTCCCCGTCAAACGCCAACTCAATGAACAAAACAATCGATTCGGAATTCCACCTGCTCCGGCGTGAGTCGGCGCTTCTTCTCCGGAAGCTGTTCGTCGTAGTACTCCTCCTCCAGCAGTTCGTCCGGCGCCGTGAAGAACGGCCGCCGCTTGTCCGCACCTTATGACAGGCGTTTCATCAAATAAATAGCGCGAAATTGAGTCAATTTCATCCACAACTCAAAAACGAACAGAAAAAATGAGAAGTTGAAGCCAAGAAACCTCCGAAAATTGGAGCAGAGCCACCGAGAAGAAGCATCTGGCCGGGGTGGTCGAAGATCAAGCGCCCGGCAGAATCCATCGATCGGAAAATCTCCGAAAAATTTCTAAACAGATCTTGTTATGTATATTGAAAGAGGCGTTCGATTAGGGTTTGATGGACTATTAGAAGGAGGAGGAGGAGGAGATCTTGTGGCGGAAGAAGCTGGTGCTCCAGAGGAGGCGCGTGGAGATCTTCATCGGGATCAGGGAGAATCCCATCAAACACCTGCGCAGATCCCAGAGCACCAGGGAGGAATCGCAGAGCGGAGTAATGGAGGAGTTCCTCGGAATCTGATTTTCTGGTGAGCCCGACGCCGGAGAAACTCGACGGAGCTGTGTCTTGAGCGTCGCAGCTAAAGTTGAGAGCTCTGGCTACGGGTGTGTTTTATCGACGAGAATATGGATGCTTACGAATAACCCCTGAAAGAGTTCAAATATTCGATCTGGCCCAATATGAGGTCAAATTTACCTATTTTTCCCTAAAAATCCACTAAAATTATATGTATCTTCTACTAACATATTTAAAATAAAAAATAAATACGCAAATCAAAGAATATAAATTTTCTTGTAGATCCGTGAAAATAACATTTTTGAGGCTGTCAGTAAAAACATGTACATTTAATTTTAGAATCAAAATTCGTCGTTCAAATTTGAATGTTTTATAGTCAAATCACAATGATCCAACGGTCCATATTCATTACGAGCCATGCTGCAGATCGCAAGGCCCAAGGCTACTCCAATTTTTACTGATGCAGCTACTGGATCTTATTTTCATAATTTTAGTTAATTTTTAGGTACAAATGCAGAAATTCACGTATGTGAAAATTTTCTAAATTTTCGGGTGTATACTGACAAAAATCACTAGCAGGATATGATGTGGAACGACGAGATTACGCTGAGAGGGTGGCATGATCCTGGCCGTTAGTAGTGGGATGTGTCAGTTGGGATGGGGATGTCAGAGAGTGCAGATCCCAAGGCAGGGTGGCTGTCGAAGGCCGGCGGAATCCGGATTATCCAACGGATAGAATCGCGTGAAAGATAAGGTTTTTTTTACACAAAAATTTATTCATCAATTTTTTTTATTTTTATTTTTACATGGTTATTGTTTCGCGAGAGGCGAACGTGGCGTAGATCTAACCAAAGGTTAAATCAGACCATGTGCAGTCGAGTGAAGGGCACGTGATTGTCCCTCTCCGTGAAGCTTGGAATTTTGCATGCGTGTTACCTCCGGAGATTTCCCCTCTGTCCGCTTTTGTGTTTACTGGTTAACTTAACCTAACCATGACTTTGTCAACCGATCTCGTACATCGTCATGGCGATCTTGTACTTGACAGCAAATGTGTGCCATTGAAGCTGATAAGGGGCTGTTTCGTAACAGCCCGAATCGGACGAATTCATCGAATTGGGAGAATTAGAGGCTCAATTCTCCCAATTCGACTGTTTGATAATTAAATAAAAATTCGAAATTCGGTGAATTCTCAATTCCGACAATTCCCAATTTCGGATTTGAATTCGGGATCAGAGGAACCGAATTCGCAATTCCGGATCCGAATTGAGTGGGTCCCACCGCTACCCGAAACTCCAATTCACCCGTTTATTTCCCAGCGAATTCGACGGAATTCCGCCGAATTCTTCCCGTCACCGTCCCCAAGCCCGAGCGTCGTCCGGCATGAGCCCCGAGCTCGTCGTCCCCGAGCCCGAGCCATCGTCCCCGAGCCCGAGCGCCGTCCGCCGTTAGCCCCGATCTCGTCGTCCTCGAGCTCGAGCCGTCGTCCCCGAGCGTCGTCCGCCCCGAGCCCGAGCGTCGTCCCCGAGCCCGAGCGTCGTCAGCCCCGAGCGTCGTCTCCCCGAGCCCAAGCTCGTCTCCCCCAAGGCCGAGCGCCGTCAACCCCGAGCTCGTCGTCCCCGAGCCCGAGCCGTCGTCCCCGAGCGTCGTCAGCCCCGAGCCCGAGTGTCGTCCCCGAGCCCGAGCGTCGTCCCCGAGCCCGGTAATCTCACCCATTAAGAATTTACATTCTAAACAACCGAATTCACGGAATTGACTGAATTGACAATTCTTTTTCTTCACTCAAAAAGTACATCCAAACACCGAAATTATTCAATTCAGCCAATTTCCTCAATTCCCTGTAATTGACCGAATTGACAATTCCCTCAATTCCAAAACCCGGAATTATCCAAACGGCCCCTAAGTGATAACTAGTCGATGTCACGTACAGAAAACGAGGGATTTTTCTTTTTCTTTTTTTTCTTTTCTAAACTTAGAAGAGCTATTTGGATGGATTTGAATTGAAATCAAACTCAGTATCATTTTATTCTAATTAGTCTATTATTTAAATATTTAAAAAATAATTAGACTATTTTTATATTATTTTAAAAAAATTTATCATATTACCCTTAAATTTATTCATTTAAATTTTAATAAATAATATATCTAAGGTCATAAAAATTTAAAAAAAATTAAACATTCACTGGTCAAGCTAAAATTCAAATACTAAAAATTTGATCAAACTATTTTTTTATATTTTAATCTTAATTTTAAATTTAAATTTGATATTAATTCTGAAACAAACGGTATCTCGATTGCATTTGTTTTTTTTTTCCGAGAAAAGGCAGGTCCATATATGAGGTTATAAACATTTAAGAGATGTTAGATAATTATAATTAAGGAGTTGATAGGGGTTTTTGTGATAATTTTAAGAAAATAAAAGGAAAACGAAAAGACATGCGACGCATTGCGGTGGGGCATTTGACCAACTGGAAACGCACGAAGTGGGGCCCAGAGTATTGGAAAGAGTACAGGTGCGATGGTTGTGGGCCCTCCGAAGGATGACGTCGACCACATGGCACTGAGTTGTTGCCGGTTTGTCGGGACTCGGGATCCCCATCAGCGTCCGTTTGCGATCCATTGACTACTGTACCGTCTCACCGTTACATTGATGAACTGTACCCAGTTCCCAACATGTACGATCCCATGAATCCAAGACCGGATTGGGCGACAACGTGGCGAGCCGGAGGACGGTCGGACAACTAATAGCACCTGTAGCCTGCCATTTTTACCGTTCGTTTTGCCAATCAGGACTCAATCGCTCTAAACTGACTCAAAAACCTAGTCACGGCCATCTCAAAATAAAATAATTTTTTTTACGAATTTTTGATAAATTATTACCTATTTTATTATAAATTTATAAAAAAATTATCTGTTTTATTATTATTAATAAAAAAGTATTCATCCTCTATTCTAAATTTACAAAAAATATTTAAAAAATATTTTATTTTAATTTATTTTTTAAAATTAAATTGGTATAAAATTTAAATTATTTTTATTTGATTCTGTTTTAGATAATTGATTCACAATTATCGACCATCAATATGATAAAATTGAATTTAAAATTTCTACTTTCATGTTAGTTTTAATTGATAAGATTGAATTAAAATAAAATATTTTTTTGATATATTTTAATCAAAGTAGTCTTATACAAATTTATAATATAAGCCGAGCGATTTTTACTAATAGTGATAAATTAAGTGATTTTTTGTAAAATCATAATAAAATAAATAGTTATTTGTTAGAAACTCAAAATATATTTATTATATTAATTAATTATCTTATAAAATAATTATGTTTTAAAAATTTTGTTAAAATAACCTCATGTAAATTAGGTAAACTAATTTCAGTCATTCCATTCTAAACTTATGATGAAGTGGAAAAAAAAATCAACATGGTTTACATTTATTTCTCTAAAAATCAAAATATTTTGATCTAATTTTAAGGGATAATTACGGATGACCCCTCATAATTAGCCTTAATTACGGTTAACCCCCCGTAATTTTCGTAATTACCCCCCCCCCTCAAATTCGCCGATATTTACCCACAGCCTCCTGATTATTATTTAATCAAAATTTTACTAAAAAATTCCGATTTTACCACTGGTTATTTTTACACATACACCCCTAAAAACTTATTTTTTATATCTAACCCCCCGGATTTCGGAATTTTGCAAATAACACCTCGAAAGAACTCAGATTTATAAAAAAATCATCCAAATTCGAATTTTTGCAAATAAACCCTCGGAAATTATTCCGATTTACAGAGAAGTCCCCAAAATTCGGATTTTTGCAAATAACACCCCGTCGCGCGGGCGGGAGCGGAGGAGGAGGCCGGTCGACCGGCGGCGGGAGTGGAGGCGGCGGCAGGCGGCGGGAGCGGAGCCGGAGGCCGGGCGGGCGGGAGCGGAGGCGGAGGCCGGCGGCTGGGGCGAAGCGGGAGGCCGGGGCGTCGGGGCACCGAAACGCGGGCGCGGAAGGCCACGGCCGAGGCCGTTCCGCCCCCGCGTGCCGGGGACGGAGGCCAAGGCCGGCACGCCCACACGCGGAGGCCGAGGCCAAGGCCGTTCCGCCCCCGT
>RXID01017511.1:27686-40957 GCA_005019695.1 Trichopus zeylanicus subsp. travancoricus
TTATTTTATAAAATAAATAAAATTGACGGATTTATAAGAACAATATTATTAAGGTGGTCTATTTTTAAATTGTACAAAATGTCAAAAAGTAGTTTTAAAAAAAAATTTACAGTATTTTTAAAAAAAAATTTGAGGGTCTATTTTTTAATTTATAAATATTAAATTGGTAATTATAAATATAAAAACACTAATATATTTTTTGTAAAATTTTATTTAAAATATGATTAAAAATATAGACTTATTTATAAAAAAAATATTGAAGGGGTCTATTTGTAAATGTACAACATGAAACTTGTATTTTTAAAATTTAAGCTTTGAAACCTTTTGATGACTTATTTGTAAAATTTATTTATAAAATAAATAAAATTTGGACGTATTTATAAAAAAAAATATTAAAGGTGGTCTATTCTTAAATGTAAAAAATAGTAAAAATTAGTTTTAAAAAAATTTTACAGTTATTTTTAAAAAAAAATTTTGAGGGTCTATTCTTTAATTTATAAATATTAAATTTGTAATTATAAATATAAAAAACACTAATGTATTTTTTGTAAAATTTTATTTAAAATATGATTAAAAATATAAACTTATTTATAAAAAAAATATTGAAGGGGTCTATTTGTAAATGTACAATATGAAACTTGTAATTTTAAATTTTAAGCTTTGAAACCTTCGATGACTTATTTGTAAAATTTATTTATAAAATAAATAAAATTTGGACGTATTTATAAAGAAAAATATTGAAGATAGTCTATTTTTAAATGTACAAAATAATAAACTTGTAATTTGAAATTTGAAAATTTTAAATTTTCACTGTATTTCACAAGGTAACGAGCGGACAGCGACGGCAAGCCGGCAGGGCAGCGATGGCAGCAGTTGCGCAGGGACTGACGGCGGCAGCGGCAGAGCACAGCGGCGGCGGCGACGCAAATGCTTTTAGGGCTACAGGAAGAAAAGGGTTATATAAGAAGTTCTGGACTTTTTGTAATTCGGAATAATTTCGGAGAGTTATTTGCAAAAATCAAAATTTCGGGGACTTTTCTGTAAATTTGAATAATTTCGGAGTGTTATTTGCAAAAATCCGCGCTCACGCCAAGGGAAGCAGGCGGAGGCCGGGGCGTCGGCGAGCCGGCGGCGGGAGTGGAGGCGGACGCCGAGGCCGTTCCGCCCCCGCGTGCCGGGGACGGAGGCCGAGGCCGGCGTGCCGGCACGCGGGCGCAGACGGCCAAGGCCAAGGCCGTCCGTCCCCGGCATGCGGGCACGCCGGCCTCTGCCTCCGTCCCCGGCACGCGTGGGCGGAACAGCCTCGGCCTCGGCCTCCACGCGCGGGCGCACCGGCCTTGGCCTCCGTCCCCGGCATGCGGGGGCGGAACGGCCTCGGCCGTGGCCGTCCTCGCCCGCGCTCGCGTGCGGCGCGTCGGCTTCAGCCTCCGTACCCGGCACGCGGGGGCGGAACGGCCTCGGCCGTGGCCGTCTGCGCCCGCGTTTTGGCGCGCCCGGCCTCCACCTCCACTCCAGCCGCCGGCCTCCGCCTCCACTCCCGCCCGCCCGGCTTCCGGCTCCACTCCCGCCGCCGACCGCCGCCTCCGCTCCCGCGGCCGGCCGGCTGGCCTCCTCCTCCGCTCCCGCCCGCGCGACGGGGTGTTATTTGCAAAAATCCGAATTTCAGGGACTTCTCTGTAAATCGGAATAATTTCCGGGGGTTTATTTGCAAAAATTCGAATTTGGAGGACGTTTTTGTAAATCTGAGTTCTTTCGGGGTGTTATTTGTAAAATTCCAAAATCCGGGGGGTTAACTATAAAAAAATAAGTTTTTAGGGGTGTATGTGTAAAAATAACGGGGTAAAATCAGAATTTTTTGGTAAAATTTTGATTAAATAACAATCAGGGGGCTGTGGGTAAATATGGGCGAATTTGAGGGAGTGGGGGTAATTACCGAAATTACGGGGGATTAACCGTAATTAAGGCTAATTACGGGATCACCCGTAATTATCCCTAATTTTAATCCAAATACTTATATATGTACTATGTAAATTATATATATATATATACACACCTATTAGAATATAGGTTTTCGATTTTTTATTAAGTATCACGATCATCTCGTTCCTGAAAAAATTGTATCTTCGAAACTCCAATCCTAATATTTGTAATCTTTCGCATCCACCTTGCTCATTGTTTGACCTAATCTTTTTCTCCATCTACGTTTGTTGTAATTATTCTTTTTTAATTTTAGTTTTAATAAATATTAAATTAATATATAAAAATAATTTATTTTATTTTAGTTTTTATAAGAGATCTCTTATTTGATTTTATGAAATTAAAAATTAAAAATTTAGTTTTATCAAACCAGTTATCCGATAATTACCAACTAGTTGTTTGAGATAAAATTAAATAAAAATAATTTAGTCTTTTACATTAATTTAATTAATAAAATTAAAATAAAATAAAATATTTGTTATATATTCTAATCAATGTGGTTTTTTGCAAACTTATAATACAAGATAAATGATTTTTTTACTGATAGTAATAAAGTAAGTAGTTTTCCATAAATTCATAATAAGGTAGGTGGTTATTTATTAAAAATTTTTTTAACAACTGAAATTTACCATTAAAGTCTTATTTTAAACAAGTTTTGAACTAATAATCCCTCATAGAAAAGAAATTGATATAACCACTAAAATAATATTTGAAGTGTTATTTGCTAAAAATTTCTTTTAGTTTTGTGATTGTCATTTGATTTTTTTAAAAACCAATTTGAACTGATCGAATAATAAATGAACCAAAGCTGAACTCTGCTCTTCGAGTTTGTTTCTAACCTAAACTGAACTCGAGCTCTTTTATTTAAATTTTTAATAAAACTCAAACCTAGGTAAGTTCGCTGGAATTTGGCCTTGTTTATAAGTTTATAAAACACTGTTTGATTCAAGAGCAGAATTAGAATCAGGATCAAAATTAATAAATCACATTTATAAACTAATATCTTTTTATTAAAATTAACGTTTCAATAATTTAAAGTTCAAAAAATTATTTAATTTTTTATAATAATTTAATTTAATAACAATGTAAAATAAGTAATATTAATTTTATAAAAAAATAATTTCGAAATAGGCTAATTCTGATTCTGATCTCAAATCGAACCAAACGAGACCCAAATAACCATAGCAACAAGGTCTTCTGGGTCTCCTCTCTCCATCACGAACAACCTTGGCGAGATGATTTTCTTGGGCTCCGCCTTCAGGCATAGAAAGATTGGGGACTTGCTACGGTGAGAGAGGAGAAAGAAAAAAGAGAGGAAAAGAAGAGACCGGAGCTGAGAGGAGACAACGGTGTGGGTTTGCGTCAGCGTGCGTGGGCTTTGCATTAGCATGGTGTCAGCATTGCCCCCCAAGACAGGAGTCGTGATCTCAATCCGCTAGGTTTTGGGCATTGAAATTGAATGTAGTCAAATATATAGGACTGGAATAAGACTGAAAGTTGGCTTTGGTTTTTCAGAACCCAAATCAATATAATTTTATGTATAGCTATTTTAACAAATATTTTTTAAAATATAGTTATTTTGCAAAATTATTATAAAAATATGGTCATTGTAGCAAATACGTAAAAAATCTTAGTCATAGGATACAGGCATAGTATACAATGATGACCCAAAATCTAGGTGCAATCACAATTACATATGTGTAAAAAAAATAAGAAATACCAAGAATCAAATCATACATGACGAAAACTTGAGTTTAGATGTTTCAAATCCGATTTAGAATTTACAAGTAGATTAGGAATTTAAGGTAGGATTCATATTGACATTTGTTTTAAATATCTATTGTGTCTATCTTAAAAGTCATAATTAGAGTAAAATTCAAACTTAACAAAAACTTATAAATACCTTAATAATAATAGAGTTTGGGTGGTGGTGAACTAGAGAGAAATAAAAAAGGAATACAAAATAGTAGAGAAGGGGCTACACATGAGTCGGGGATACAATTGTGTACAAGCTAGGCATGAGTAGAGATATAATTGTGTTCTATTACCTAATTACTTTAAACAAGATTATTAATAATTTGTTGAAAGTTGATATAAAATCTAAAAAGTATTATATGACGTTAATTGTTTTGATATTTCTTCCTAGTTTGTATAATCATATGATCACAATTATTCTCTATGGTGAAAAAAAAAACTCATAAGGTGAAAGAGTTGACAACTAATCTTCTTTATAATTAGGGAAGGAGTCTAATGTCAGAATGATATTGATGAATGATATATTATGAAAGATGAAGAATGAAGGAACATGGAGAAGACTATCAAAGGTCAATATCAAAGTTGAAGACAAAGGTGTAATGTTAATTTTGTAGGAAGTATGGTTAAAATTGGTGATATTGTTCGGATCATGAAAAGTTAGTATTCCAAAGCGACAATAGTAGCAGATGATACTTTTAAAAATAGTATAGACAGAAAGGTTCTCATAGTTATCATAGACATAAATTCTTCTAATGAGTGAATTTTAGCTTTGGGTGGTTTTTACCATATTTGTTTGCGAAATGAATGGTTTGCCTTTTGTGAGGAGAATAAGAAAAAAAGTTTGATTGATTTGGCGATAATTTATCATGTGAGATAGTTGATGTGAAAACAATCAAAATTTAGATGTTTAATGGGACGGTTCACATTTTGATTGGAGTGAGATATGCCCCTAAAATGTGAAAAAATCTAATCTCACTTGATGCATTAGATTCAGAAAGTTGTAGTTACTTTATGAAAGTAGTATATGGTATTGGGATTTTTATGAAATGAGAGAAGTATGATAATATTTACCAATAAGTAAAAAGAGTGATACTCGTATTAGTTCAATGGGAGATAGATGACCTTTTAAGGTTACTTTTGTTTTGGTAAGTGCATAATCTTTACTATATAAAAAAAGACTTTTGACATTGTTTAATGACCAATGCTTTTACAAGCACTACCAATTGATGGCGTTTGTCCAGAAGCATCACCAATTAACTATATTTTATGTTAAATTTGCTAATTTGTGATACTATTAAGTTCAAATGACCAATTTTTGAATTTGATCATTTGAACTCAAAAATGTTGGATCCCTTTTATTCAAAATTTTAGTGCAGTGTATATAAAAAGAGATTAACATATTATTCGATTCAATTGCATTATCACGATAATTTCAGCTTTTAAGAGTTTGCACAGGTTCGAATCTGAAATTTTTCTCCAACAAATTTTTTAAAAATAAACTTAAAATCCAGCAAACTATCCATTAAGATCTGTTGAATATTTTAGATGAACTTTAAGTGAGTTTTTCGTAGGTTCGACTCGTGAGTCTAATAGACTTTTGGGACTATTGACAATTCTACACAAAAAGTTATAAGTGAAAGTCAAAGATTAAGGAAGACAATATATGCCATCTCCCTAGTATAGCTCGAAGGAGAAAGGGGATGGTTGAGAAAGACAATGAAGGACTTCAAACATGGCGTATCTCTAGTTATTTTATACGATCCGATTATTTATTGAGTGAGTGTATTTATTTTATGAGCTATAGTGTTCATTTTATTAATTATGCTATTTATTTTATGAGTTATTTTAGGCATATCTTTTGATCTATTTCAAATGAAAAAAAAGATAATTCTCGGTAAGGAAAAACATGTATTAGAATATCGAAAGAATGCTTTCAATTGTAGCGATCAATAGAGGTTGAAAGAAATTTGACTGATCTATTTAAGAATGACGGTGATGCATAAGATTGGATGAAAAATAGTTGAATCAAGGATTTCTCCAATATAGATCAAAAGGGAAAAGAGAAAGATTTGAGAGGAAAGGAAAAAAATCTAGAAAATCAAAGTATGACTTCAAACTGGTATAGACCAAAGAGGAAACGAGAATGTTGAGGAAGACAAAGCACCGTTTCACAGGGTGTATCTCCAAGTTAATGACAAATTAAACCTCTAAAATGTTGATTAATTGCGATCACGCCACCAATTGAACCACATCCGCAGATTTAAAAATGAATGGCTAAGATCGAATTCGAACTTTTCTGATAAAATTTACTTGGTATTGAAACTAGGCGAGTTGCTTTGTCCTCCATTCAAAATTTTTCAAACTAACTCTAGGGTTTTGTTAAATGATGAAAACCCTTTAACAAGACCAGTTATTCTGCTTTTATACGTATATTAGTACGTATAAAATTTTATCAATAGAATTTTAATTTTAATTCTATCAAATTTTAATCTCATCGAAAAATTAGTATATCATAAGCTTTAAATCCTAAATTCTAAACCTGTAAAGGCTTAAATTATACTAAATTCTATATAAATCTATGGATTTAAAATTTGCCAGGATTAAAGTTATATTTTATCGATGTGATTTTATACCCTCTATATATATATACAAAAAATTCTTTACATGCATGCAGCTAAGATATTTCATAACTTAATCAACTAGGTGAACCTTGATTGAAGCTAAGGTCATTTATCTTGGATTCCAACTGGAATATTATGTTCTCTTTTGTGATGTAGAACTTCAAGAGAATATCAATAGAATCACTCCGCAGCCAACCCGCATCGCAGAAATCAAAGGTACCACGGAAATCGTAAAAATATATTCTTGATAACAACAAAAACAAAAAAGAAAAAAAAATAAAGATGGGAATCGAAAGTTATACTATTATACTTCATCTTCAACCCCATTCCTGATCTTGTAAGAACTCATCTTTTACCGCTTTTGCTTCGGAGCTAGGATATAGAGAATTTAATTATTATTATCTCCATCTGCTTTTCTGCCCCATTTATCTGAATAAAAGCCATTGGATAGGGTTAGTACTTACGGGCACCAACAAACTTGGTATTCTAACATAAAGAGAGGGACCTTCATGCACAAAGTGTTTCATCTTTCATTAACTATGGTTAGGGTTAGGGTTAAGGTTAGGATTCTTCTTTTACTACGCAAAAGATGGTTGTATACGGGGCACGCTTCTTTACGAAGCATTTTATTGGTTTACTTTTCTAATGAGTTCTAGTAAACATATGCGGTTAGCTGAGAAGATCAGTGTTTAAATCCAGTTAGAGATGGATTTTCTTTATTGATGACACTAAGCTTTGCCATCCGTTGACTTTTCTACAGGGTCTGTGAACAGGTCAACTTTATTGGAGCTCTTGAACTGGGCAATGAACCATAGGGGTGGGTGCGCACCCACTCAATGCTTGTTCCTTTTTCATTTGTTTTCATTGGTAATTTGCTCCACGTCATACAATGAACCTAGACGTGATCATGCTTGATAACATACATGAAGCAATTGTTAAGATGCATGGCTCGTATTCAGATGCAAAAGAAGTTAGACATCACAGCAGAAGAAGAGGTTCATGCTTGGTTTGCTTTTGCTATGTGTTTGTATGATCTATTTTAACTGATATAATATGTTTTGTTCTTAAGATTTTATGTTATGTTAATCATAAAAAAAAGTAACTGTTTGCTGCTAATGTTGTTTGGAGGACGACAAAATGAACTTATGTTTCTCCGCAAAGTGGAAATGCATGAAGCCACCATGGATTCTTGAATATGTCCTTCATTTCCATCTTTTGTCTCCATCTTCTTGCACTCCATTACCAAGCTGCAGTAGCAACTGCTAGTATCTTCATATATAAACTTTACAATCCTCTTCTTGCCTTGTATCCGTGTTTTGAAAGACATTTACTTGACTGGTGTTTGCTCTCTGGGTCTACATATATGCTCCCATGTTTGAGGTTATCATGTAATCTTTTTATTCTTCAATTTTCAGACTGAAGCATGATATGGTAAAGCTCAAATTGATATAGATGCATGCATATACATATATCAATGTAATAATACATTGGGTTGCATGTGTATATCAAGCTTTAGACTACCTATCAAAACCAACATATTTTAGTTTCCACTGCCAAGTTTTTATTTCACCTAATCGTGGCAATTATCCACGAGCCACCACGTCAGGTTGATTCTAAACCAAACCCAAAATCGGAACTGAAATGTAAACTAAAAAACATAAAAGCTAGAACTCTGAATAGCAAGTACCAGAACAGTGTTTCCAATATAGAACAGTTGAAGTGTCATTTAAGGTGACTGTATATGCACTCTGCCGCCGTCAATGATGCAAGAAGCATCTAAACTTTACAATGTAAAATATATCCACTATGATCATTAAAAACATTTTTTGTTAAAAAAAATGGATCAAGATTTGCCTTGTAGTGCTGGGAATCCCATCAGCAGCTCCAGTCTTTCCAAGCTCAAGATAAACAAACGAAGTGTTGAGAGCCATAAAAGGAGAGGATGATATGGGTTAAGCGAAGGAGCCAGGAGTAAGTAGAGGAAGTATGCATCAAAAGAGAGGCATATTTATGCTGATATGCTTAGCCACTAAGGGACTAGGGCATCTTTTCGTGTCACAAGCTTACAGAGGTGGTTGGACCCTTTTGCTTTCTTTGCTCAGACTCAAAATGGGAAGTGTGGTTCTCTTTGTTCGTGGCTTTTTAAAGCTTTCGATACGATGGGGGATGGGCCAGTGGTTTGGGTTCGAAAGCAGAGATCTTAGGATTAGGGCTTCAAACGGGCACGGGCCAACCTCTCAGCCCTAGTGTTTAGAGTTATAGTCAGGGTTTGGAGTTAATTTAAATTGTTAGGGTTGTTTTATCCACACTGACAATCATACACTCTTCTCATTTTTGTATTGTCTAAACATGTTTACTATTTTGCAAAAACTTATAGTGAAGCATATACACAGTATGCAGTTGAACCAATACTTCGACCCGGCCGGGCCGGGCCTTCCTACGGGCAAGCTTGACATTGAGGTGTGATGGCTGTGAGATCTCTCAGTGCTCTCTCATTTTGTTTTTCTTTTAATGGCGATGATTCCTTGTCAAATGGTTTGCATGTCTGGCTTGTCATGCGTGGGTGCGACTACTTTCGAGTTTTCATTGGAGCAAGAATCACAACACTATCTGTAGTGCTACTCTGTCTTTCTGATAGAAATTATTTTAGTCTCAGTGTTCATAATAAATGATAGACTTTATCAGTATTTTTCGCTAAAGAAAGTCCAGCGCCCTCCGACGTTCTTCTTTAGTAAAGAATCTGTGTATTCAACGTAGAAGGTAGTGAATGGATTGAGCAGCGTATGGATTGGTGGACCTCATATTTCTTCCTTTATTGTGGATTGGCTGCTCCATTTTATGTGATTTAAAAATATTTAAGATTCATCAAGAGGTATTTTATGAAAAGAGGTTATATAAATTAATAAATCTTTTAGAAGTAATGCATTTTTTAGAAGGCTGATTACATTTATTAGTTAAGTTTGCGAATCTTTGAAGAGATACATATGAATAGATGTTTTGTCTATAAATAATTATATTTTATAATTATAAAGTATTATTTTAGGTAAAGTTAATTAAAGTAATTTTTTAGAAGAAATTTTTTTCTTTATCTAAAAATGAATTCTTTCAAATCTTTTATAATTTAGCAGTAAATTTTATTAAATTAAAGAGTTCACTTGTTATTCTTGTGATAGATTCCTCGAATACATCGAGTAACACACTAATTTTCGTGGTGGATTTTTAGCAGGAAACGTATGCCTATTTGTTGTGATTTGGTAACAACCTCTTCACTATCACTGTACCATCACTTCATGTTGACAAGTTGTATTAAAGCCTGAGCAATTCACGATAGCTTCGAAAATACATATATGTTTACCGAAGATGGAGCAAAGATCATTCTCGCCCCATCAAAAATTGATAATTTGCTCAAACCATCTTTAGTGGAAAATAACAATTATATTTCTAAGTCAGTATTCTTAAAAGAGTTTCAAGAGCCAAGTGAAGCATATGGGTTATTGGTGGCCGAAGAAAATAAGGTGAAACAATCTATTCTTCCAATTGTCTAATATTTATTTGAAGAATTTAACAATGTCATTCTAGAAGATATTTCCCCTAGGCTTCCTCCTATGATAAATATTCAACACTAAATTGATCTCATACTGAGTGCCACTCTTCCCAACAAGGCTACTTATTACATAGATCCAAAGAGACAAGAGGAACTTCGATGATAAGGGGATGCCTATATTGAGAAAGATATGGTATGAGAAAGTATGAGACCCTAAGTTGTACCTACACTTCTTGTTTCAAAGAAAGATAGCATATGGCACATGTGTGTGGATAGTCGAGTAGTAAATAAAATTACTATTAAATATCGCTTCCCTATTCTGTGCCTTGATGATCTTGATTAATTGCATGGGGCTATTTTTTTTTCAAAATTAATCTGTGTAGTGGCTATTATCAAATTAGAATGAAGCTAGGTGATGAATGGAAGATGGTTTTTAAAATCAGAGATGGCCTCTACGAGTGGACAGTTATGTTATTTTGGTTGTCTAATGCACCAAGCACTTTTATGCAGCTTATGAATTAACTTTTCAAGCCATTTACCAATCATTTTGTCATCATCTACTTTGATAACATACTCATCTATAACAAACATATGGAGGAGCATTTGGGCATCTTCAACAAGTTCTTCAAGCTCTCAAGGATTAAAAGCTCTATGTAAATTTGAAGAAGTGTGAATTTTTGACAAACACTTTGATTTTCTTCAACTATGTCATCTCGGCAAAAGGTATCAAAGCTGATCCAAATAAAGTGGATATCATCATAAATTGGCCCACACCTAAAACTATCCAAGATATTTGGAGTTTTCATGGATTGGTCACCTTCTATCAATGGTTCATTAAGGGGTTCTCTTCTCTTGTTGCCTTTATCATAGAGTACTTAAAAGTTGACACATTTAAGTGGAGCAATAAAACTCAAACAATATTTGATCTCATTAAGAAGAAAATCTTTAATGCTCCCATTCTTGCACTCCCCAACTTTGACAGGTATTTGAAGTTAATTGTGACGCATCTAAAATTGGTATAGGAGTTGTGCTAAGTCAATAAAGTAAACCTATTGCCTATTTCAGTGAGAAGCTTGGTGAAACTCATAAGAACTACACCTATGATAAAGAGTTCTATGTCATTGCTAGAGCTCTATCTTATTGGTGACACTATCTTATTCCCAAATAGTTCATCCTATTTTTTGATCATGAAGCATTAAAGTACATCAATGGTCAATAGAAACACAATAGTCGATATGCTAAGTGGATAGAGTTCTTACAATCTTATATTTTTGTTATCAAGGACAATATGAAAATTCAAAAATCAAGTAGCAGTTGCTCTTAGTCGTTGATATTCTCTTCTTCAAACTACGCAAGTTGATGTTACTGGGTTCAAGGTTATCAAAGAACTCTATATAGAAGATCCTTACTTTGGAAGGATTTGGGTCAAATGCACCAAAGGACCTTATAATCAATTCTTACTAGTGGATGACTATCTCTTCAAAGACAACTTATTTCATATTCTTGAATGTTCATTTCAAGAGTTCATCATTAAGGAAGCGCATGAAAGAAGTATCAGAGGACACTTTGGAACAGAGAAAATATTGGCTTTTCTTCACGAAAGATTCTACTAGTCACATATCTCTTGAGATGTCTCTCACTATATCAATTGGTGTTAACCATGTCATATACCTAAAAGCTGAAATCAAAACACTGTATTGTATACTTATTTACTAATATCGTAGGCTCTATGTTGGATGTAAGCATTGACTTTGTTCTTGGGCTTCCAAAGATATAAAGAAACAAAGATTCTATCATGATAGTGGTCAATCATTTTTCGAAGATGACTTATTTTCTCCCTTGCACTCGACTCCAAGGAGATAGTGAGACTTTATGGAATCCCGAAAATTATCACTTCAAATTAAGATCCAAAGTTCATGAATCACTTTTGGCAAACTTTAGGGAGAAAGCTTGGGAATAAACTCAAATTTAGTGCCTCTCATCATCCCCAAACCAATGGACAAATGGAAGCTATCAACTAAACCTTGGGAAATATATTGTGGAGTCTTGTTGGTGACAAGAGGTGCCAATGGGATTCGGCATTGACTCCAATTGAGGTAGTATATGGACAAGATCCTCTAAGTCTATTAAATTTAGCTCTCATCTCTAATGTCAAATATCTTAGGGGTGAAGTTGAAGAATGTGTCAAGCACATCAAACAACTTTATTAATAAGTTCAACATCAAATAGAAAAGTATAATCAAAAGTATCAAGATACAGCAAATAAGTACCGTAAACCAGCATCGTTCAAAAAAAGAGACTTGGTGTGGATTAATCTCAGCAAGGAGCGCTTTCCTCGTGATCGGCACAACAAACTTCCAAGGGGAGATGACCCATTTAAGGTGCTTAAAAAATTAATGATAATGCATATAAAATTGATCTTCCAGCTATTTGTGGTGTCTCACTAATTTTGAATGTGTCAGACCTCTCACTCTATCATGAAGACTCAAACTTGGATTTATTTATAAATAAAAATATTCAAAGGGTCTATTTGTAAATATACAAATATTAAACTTGTAATTTGAAATTTTAAGTTTTAAAATCTTTAATATTTTTTTATAAAATTATATTTAAAAGTAATAAAATTCAAACTTATTTATAAATAAAAATATTCAAGGGGTCTATTTGTAAATGTACAAATATTAAATATGTAATTTTAAATTTTAAGTTTAAAAACGGTTGATGCCTTTTTTGTAAAATTTTATTTTAAAATGATGAAATTTGGACTTATTTATAAATAAAAATATTCAAGGGGTCAATTTGTAAATATACAAATATTAAACTTGTAATTTGAAATTTTAAGTTAAAAAACCTTCAATGTCTTTTTCGTAAAATTTTATTTTAAAAATGATAAGTTTGGACTTATTTATAAATAAAAATATTCAAGGGGTCTATTTGTAAATGTACAAATATTAAACTTGTAATTTTAAATTTTGAGTTTAAAAACTTTTAATATCTTTTTGTAAAATTTTATTTTAAAAATGATGAAATTTGGACTTATTGATAAATAAAATTATTCAAGGGGTCTATTTGTAAATGTACAAATATTAAACTTGTAATTTTAAATTTTGAGTTTAAAAGCCTTCAATGTCTTTTTTGTAAAATTTTATTTTAAAAATAATAAAATTTGGACTTATATATAAATACAAATATTCAATGAGTCTATTTAAAATTTTAAGTTTTAAAACTTTCAATATTTTTTTGTAAAATTTTATTTTAAAAAAAATAAAATTTTGGACTTATTTATAAAGAAAAATATTCAATGGGTCTATTTGTAAATTTACAAATATTAAACTTTAAATTTAAAATTTTAATTTTAAAAAACTTCAATATTG